>JAHBCN010002595.1:0-88576 GCA_019359885.1 Listronotus oregonensis
AGTGACCGGGACAGTTTTTTTCCGCAGACATTGCGTAAAACAAGAATATCTGCGGGTGAAAAGTGCCGGTGTTATAAAGTACTTAAAGTAAATGGCGGCAAATGAACTTGACATTTTGTGGTGGTGCTTTTTAAAAAATAATTAAAATTGAAAGTGTGTTTTAATGATTCGTGTTTGGCTTTAATTTTGAAGGTATTTTTTTAGTTATTTTTTAAAAACAGTAACAAATATTAGCATTGGAAATTACCGTAAGTACGTAGGTATACATTTTGGAATTTTGTCGTTCGTTTTGATTTTTGTTATTGCGTTGCATAGGTACTTGGTGCCTGCTTATTAGATACTATTTAGTTACTGTTATTATTATTATTTTCCTCCAAGTCCTTGTTGTGTGCCTGGGTGCAAATCCAATTATAAAACTTCTTGATGCAGGAGAACCAGCTGTATCTGTTTTCACCTTTCCAAAGGACGAAAACCTTAAAGCCCATTGGCTTAGGAATATTCCTAGACAGTCATGGTCACCCTCAAAATATTCTGTGGTTTGCGCTAAGCATTTTGTAGAAAGTGACATTATTAGAGAGGATGATTATCGCTTGCCAGATGGGTCAATGCAAAAGGTACCTACCAAAACTAGACTAAAGTTAAATGCAGTGCCTAGTATTTTTCCAAATTTACCACATTACTTCTCAAAAACAGTCCCTGTTTCCCGAAAAAGTCCTGCTGAAAGCTTGGCATAAACTTGAAAACAATAATGGTCGCCTTACAAACGACACCTATTCTGCACTTTGCCATAGTACCTCTGTTTTACTAGAAATAATTGACTATTCATTTTCAAAATTTGATTTGTCGTATATTTTACCAGGTAAATTTACTACTGAAAAGTTAGAAAAAAGATTTGGTAAATACAGACTTTTCGGAGGTTGTAATTACAATGTTAGCTTTGATGATATTTTAAATGCTGAGAAAAAAATTAGACTCAAACATATATTTAGAAGCGCTGCTGATGGTAATTTCTCTTTAGCTGAGATTAAAAAACAGGGAGACAGCTGTATCCAGAAAAATGATCTTGATTGGACAATACCTCAAAATAATTACACTGAAAAAATTTTTGTTTTTACTTGAAACTGAATACCTAAATGAATATGAGATTGACAAATCGGTACAAATTTATATAGCCGGTTATGCTGCCCACAAAATTGTAAAAAATATAATAATTGTAACATCTGTGTTTCTTTTCTTGTTGAAAGTAAGGGAAACCTAATTGACGACGAATACTTTGATTGTCTACAACGTGGCGGTTTAAAGGTTCCTACAGAAATTGTTAAAGACGTTCTGTTCCATATGTGCGCGATTTTTGAGAAAATTATTAATGACCCTGATACTGAGAGTGACTTCCTAAAATGGAAAATCAAAAAGCTATCCTGTGTGATCTAACTAATTTAAGCACTAGACAACATGAAGGCTTTAATGATTTATGCTCGCAATGTATTTGTGGTAACGAGAACAAAAATATGTTCATTATGATGTGCTCTATATTTTCAAACATTCTTTAAATAATTATGTTAAAAAAGAAATAACAAAAATGCCACAGAAAAATCGGAAAAGGCTGAGTCAAAAAACAAAAAAACGAAACTAGACACATTTAATAAATAAATAAACAAAAACTAAAACTAAGTACAATTACTAACTAAATGTTAAATTACACTTGTTTCCTTTACAACAGCATCATGTTCTTATGCCTTGACCTATGCACATAAATTAATTTGTTTTAGAGTTTAAATATTATATAAATATATTTATTTTTTCAATTATTATACTGATTTAATTATTTTAATGGAAATATCAATACTATTTACGCGATCTTTGAATTGAGCCTTAAATGAATTTAAAAATACGCGCCTCGATACCCGGATTACGCTCATCGCGCTCGAGGGAAACCGATCTGAATCTCTTGCCGGTTGCGGCGTTGCCAAGTGGTTGTTCACGGCTTGTAGTGAAGTAGGGCTGTGGTATTAACTTAGAAATGCTTATTAGTGCATCGATTTTCCTAAAACTTTAAAATTAAGCTTAAAGGTACATCCGCTTAACTCGTGTTTCCGATCTTTAGGGGGTCAAAACTACCCCTTTATTAAAAAAATAAAAAATTATAGATTTATGCGTTTTATCAGCTGTAAATTGTGTAAATATGTTAAATATTTGGGTTTTTTAATTGTGGAATTTAGGGCAATTCACAATATTACTTCCCTTAAAAACTATTCCCTATAAAGAAATTCATTACCCCTTCCGATAAAATTATAGGCAAACATTTGTTTTATTGTTTAAAGCACTTTAATGGCCGCAATAACATAAAATAAAAATGATTTGACTGTTATAGATAATTTATCATTTATTGCAAATTCTATTCCTTTAAAATCATTCCTTATGTCAAAAATACTAACCATCAGTCAAAGCCTTTTTGTGGGTCTTAACTTAAACTACATTATAGCAGCAGGCTTAAATTTATTATATGTTGTAAGGATTTATCTATTTTAAGACCCTTTGCAAGTCAAATGTATTTCCTCTTAGTCTGTAGGTGTAAGAGATTTTAACAATCTTTACATTTTAAATTATTGCAAATTTTATTGTTTATATCATACTTATTTACAATATAAGTTTTTTTTATAATTCAAAAAAGTATTAAAACAAAAATTTTAACTTCCAAATAAGTCTTACTAATAAATGCAATATTGTATCAATTAAAAACGTGAAGTACGTCTTTAGATAAATCGATGGCCAAAACTGTGGAGCGTCAAATGTTTTTTTGTTATTAATTTAAATATAAATTTATTCATTAAATAAAAATTTACTGAAAGCAGGTGTACTTCGCTATGTAAAAAAATGTACAGGGTGGCTGGAATTCGACGCTCATCATTGGGATTTCTGAAACCGTAAGAGATACATGGTCGGTTAAATGGAGGCAAAGTTGCCCAATTTGATGCTCAATATAATGCCGTTTTGCATTTTAAAAATTTCCGAATACTTTCGAAGATATTCGAAAGAGCCGGAATTTTCAATTTTGTTTTCTATTGTTTCCTTGCTTTATTTGTTAGGATAACTTAAAATGAAAAACACATTTTCATGGCCACTTTTTCTGCTCTATAACTTGTAGTATGATTAAATATTGAATCTGACTTTTCGGCTGCTGGCAACCATCATCAACTTATTTTTTTTTTAATACGGACCTATTTTTTTAAATTTGATTAAATCCTTTTATCACTCTAAAAACACTGTATATCGTCACTTTGTTATTTGCCGACGTTTCGTACAGAAAATTCCATCATCAGAATATTTTATATTTATTTATCCATAATACGGCCCTGAACTACATTTTTAGGTAAGAAGGTAAAAAAAAAGAATAAACTTATTACATTTTCGTGATGTTTGTATTGTAACCTATTGATCTAACAGCGAAAATTACTTTATTAACAGAAACTTTTATGAAAATTAAACATAAGATACAAAAAAGTAAACAACAAATTAGCTTAAATAAACAATTTGTACTATACTATCTTAATACCCATATTAACAATAAACATAATTTAATCAGTATAAGTGCACAAAGAGATAACCTTCTGCTCGATGCATTTTCTTGCTTAACCTTAACTTCCGAACGATATCTAAACTTGATTAGGAATAATGTCTTAGACACTCTAGATAATCAACCTCTGGCGGTATTGCAAGAAATATGGTGGCAGCAAGACGAAGCTCCTGCCTACAATAGAAGGGAAGTAACTTAATTCCTTAACCATGATTCCCTAAGAAATGGATAGGAAACAATGCTTTTGTGAGATGGCCCGCTAGGAGCCCAGATCTTAGTCTCCTTAATTATTTTCTTTGGGGATATCTTAAGAACCGTTTATTTAAAAATACACCTCACGACCTTCAAGTACTACGACAAAATTTCATAAGGGAAGTTGCTGCCATTCCTGCGAGAACAATTCATCGACCTCTATTAAAAATACAAAGCAAAGCTTAAAAATGCATCGAGGCAGAAGGTTATCTCTTTGAACACTTATAGTTATAATATAATGTTTATTTTTAATATTGGTATCAAGATACTATAGTACAAACTGTTTAAGTAAGCTGATGTTGTCTACTTTTTTGTATCTTATGTTTAATATTCATAAAATTTTGTTAATAAAGTAGTTTCCGCTGTTAGATATCAATAAGTTGCAATAAAAACATTATGAAAATATAATAAGTTTATTCTTTTTTTTTTACCTTTTAAAGGACTCGTGAAGTCTCAAGACGTTTCGAGTTCTGGGCGGTGAGTCAGTTTTCCTTCTTCCTCTTCCTTCTTCCTCTTTTAGTTTTCCATTTTTCCTCTTCTTTCTTTTTCTTTTTCTTTCTCTTTTTTTTCCACTCTAGTAAAATTTGGAAATAATGATGATGGCACACCCGAACGTAAAGTTATCCGGAGGTAAAATACCCCTCCATTCGGTTCTCCGGGCGAGGGGTACATTTGGGGGGCCACCATCGAAAAGTCTGATATCCTTTACAAATATATGTGGGCTTAACTCGAACGTAAACTCTATTCACCATCGTCTTCAATCCTCCAAACCCCACATACTATTTCTCACCGAAACCCAAGTAAGTCCCAAAACAGCAACCAACCACCTCCTTTTCCCAGGTTATGAACTCATTTTATCTTTTCGACCCCATGGCGGCTTTTTGCTTACGTTCGCAACGACCTGGCTTGTGCTAGGGTTTCTAATCTCGAATCGGGTAGACCTGATATTCTTTGGCTTAAACTTTCTTTCAGATCTTCTACCAAATTTATCTGCTGTATATACCGGTCCCCGTCCGACAATTCCTACAACGAGCTCTTTGATTTCCTTTCAATAAAGATCGACAATATTATTTCCCAGTTTCCATTGGCCGAAGTAATCGTTCTCGGGGATTTTAATGTTCATAATAAGGATTGGCTAGGATCCACAAAAACTAATACACAAGGCAGAGCAGCAGAAAATTTCGCAGTCAGCAACTCGCTCACCAATCTAATTATGGAACCTACCTACTTTCCTAGGGTTCCCACCCATAATTCTAACCCCCTAGATCTCTTTCTTACTTCCACCCCCGAACTCTATCAAGCATCAGTAACTGCTCCCCTTGGACGCTCTGACCATGGTTTGGTCACCGTATCTTACTCCATTCATTTTGAGGCAACTGAAAGCATGCCGCCACGAACCGTCTGGCACTACAATTCGGCCGACTGGGATGGTCTGAGAGATTTCTTTGCCAGCTAGTCTTGGGATCCTACCTGCTTTTCTACTTTCGATCCTTCCGAAATATGTAAACAAATTACCGAAACAATTCAACTAGGCATTGAGACCTATATTCCCCTCACTAAAAAGAACCCCATAACTTCAAATCACAAACCGTGGTTTTCTAAATCCTGTGACAAAGCCAGACTTTAAAAAATTCAAGCCCACAAAAATTTTCTTCAAAACCCCAGTCCCGAAAATCGACAGGCTAGCATCGAAGCGAGAAATCAGTATAATCAGACTATCTTAGAAGCAAAAGACCGTTTTAACAATCGAATAAAAGATAAAGTTCTCTCTTGCTCAAATGGCAGTAAAGCTTTCTGGTCCTTTGCCAAAAATATTAGTCAGAACATTCGCACAAAATCTTTTCCACCCCTAATCTCTGAAGATGGAATTGTCTCTACCTCCAAAGGAAAAGCCGAACTATTTGCCAAAAAATTTGCTGCCAATTCTACGCTTGATCCTCCTATTAATCTTTCCCTTCCAACAGTTGTCCCCCTTTCTCATAAAATGTCCGATATAATTTTTAAAGTCAAACAGATCAAGCGTATTCTTTTCTTCTTAATACTAAAATCGTCTGGGCTGGATGGCATACCAGCAATCGTCTTAAAAAAATGTGCTCCCGAGCTTGCACCCATCTTAACTCGCCTCTTTCGAATCTCTTACGACACGGGCATTTTCCCGGAGAGTTGGAAAGCTGCACGGGTGCAACCTGTCCCCAAAAAAGGATCCAAAAGTCTCCCTTCCAACTATAGACCTATATATCTTCTTTTAGTTGTTTGCAAAGTAATGGAAAAATTCATTAATTCCCAAATCTTAAAGTATCTGGAAAAACATAAGATCTTACATGATAGACAATATGGATTCCGTCACAGTAGATCCACAGCTGATCTTCTTTCCTTTGTCTCACACAACTGGAACAAGTCCCTTGAGTTTCTTGGTGAATCCCAGATCGTTGCTCTTGACATATCCAAAGCTTTCGATCAGGTCTGGCATGATGGGCTTTTTAACAAACTTCCTTCTTACGGTCTTCTACCTAAGCTTTGCTCTTGGCTTTCCAGTTTCCTTTCTAATCGACGTATATCAGTTAGTGTAGATGGTCATTCCTCCAGATTCTACCAAATTAATGCTGGGGTGCCCCAGGGCTCAGTGCTGGCACCCACGCTGTTTCTTCTACACATTAACGATCTTCTCTCTTCCACAATCAATCCCATTCATAGTTTTGCTGACGATAGTACCCTCCACTCTAGTATTCAATTTCTTAAGCCACCGTGTAATCTTGATTTCGAAAACAAGCGCAGGTCAATGCAGATATCTCTTTCACAAGACCTCAAGCTTATCTTAGATTGGGGCGCCAAAAATCTTGTTCAGTTTAATGCCTTGAAAACACAGTCATGTTCGCTGTCGCGAAAAGAGTCTGCAAATGCTCAATCCTTACATATGAGCGGCCAAGTTCTGCAGAACAAAGAGTCGTTTAATCTTGTCGGCGTTACTTTTGAGAATAACCTCAACTGGCACAAACACATTTTATCCATAGCTTCGGCAGCTTCAAAAAAGATTGGATTTCTCTTCCGAGCCAGAAAATATTTCTCTTCTTCCAATCTGTACACTCTGTATGTATCCCAAATCAGACCCTCTTTAGAACATTGTTCTCATGTCTGGGGAATGGCGTCCCTTACAACCCTTAGCATTCTGGACTCCATTCAAAGAAGAGCCGTTCGTCTTATTAATGATCCAAAGCTCACAGAATGGCTTCCTCTTCTTGCCCACCGTCGATCTGTAGGGGATCTGTCGCTCTTCTATAGGTATTTTCACGGCTTCTGCTCAGAGGAGTTGACCAGTATAATTCCTTCTCTGGCAGCTCCCAACAGAGCAACACGTAGTGCAACTTTTATGCATCCTTTTACCGTTCAGTTAGAGAGGCCCCGAACTTCCCGTTTTCTTCGTTCCTTCATCCCTAGAGTGTCAAGACTATGGAACCTGCTGCCCGCAGAAGTTTTTCCTTCTCCTCCCAATCTCCAAAAATTTAAGTCCCGTGTGAACACACTCCCTCTCACCACACTGAAGACACCCACGGTACGTTAGTACTTAGGCATCAGCCTTCGTGGACTGTCCCAAGATAAAAAAAAACCTTCTTACCTAGAAATGTAGTTCAGGGCCGTATTATGGTTAAATAAATATAAAATAATCTGGTGATGGAATTTTCTGTACAAAACGTCGGCAAATAGCAAAGTGACGATATAAAGTGTTTTAAGAGTAACGAAAGGATTTAATTAAAAAAAAAAACACGTCCGTATTTAAAAAAATTAAATTGATGATGGTTGCCAGAAGCCGAAACGTCAGACTCAATATTTAATTATACTGAGTTACATAGCAGAAAAAGTGGCCATAAAAATGTGTTTTTAATTTTAAGTTATTTTAACAAATAAAGCCAGGAAGAAATAAAAACCAAAATTGAAAATTCCGGTTTTTTTCGAATATCTTCGGAAATACTCAGAATTTTTTTAAATGCAAAACGGCATTTTATTGACCATCAAATTGCGCAACTTTGCCCCCCCATAATCGACCCTGTATCTCTTACGGTTTCTGAAATCCCAATAATAAGTGTCGAATTCGAGCCACCCTGTACTTCGTTTTTTGACGATAAGTCCGTTACTATTTACGGCATTTCAACTACCCAAAAAACATTTTGTAGGGAATTCCATTGGCTAAGAGACTGTAAATTTTATTGTTTTTGTATTCTTAGTTTTAAAGATTTTAAGGGTTAAAGGGCTCAAAAAAAAAACTCTTTGCATGCACATGCAACCTTTAAACGGCCATATCTCCTTTAGTTTTCATGCCACAGAAATGCAGAAAAAAAATGTTTAGTAAAGAAAAAGCTAAAAACAAAAAAATTAGCAATTTTCAGAACGGTTGCTGTACTTGTGTCCTATAACCTCCCTTCATACCAAATTTTAAGTTTGTACTCCTTCAGGAAGGGCATCATATATTTGATGACTTAATGAGTCAGTCAGTTAGTAGTAAAATGGGGGATTTTAAAATCAAATATCTCAGAAACCAGTTGACATACCTAACTCAGTTTTTTTTTTAACATGTAATAAGTATACTTAATGTAAGTTTACATAAAACAATCTTAAACCAATATGTGGAATAAAAACGAAGATATAATAGGGGAGAAAACATGCTGAAGCCCAAGCACTTCCATACGCCTAGGATATTTGTAAATACTGTAACGTTAGTTAGCAAAAAATGATAAAAATTGATAAAATTATATGGTAGTTATTACTATTTGTAAAAGTTGTTGACAACGATAGAAGAATTCATGTGAATGCATTACGCTGTGTATAAAGCTGAAGGAAGTGAACATAACATGTAAGATGTAAAAGTTAATACGTCATAAAGTATATTACGCGCGATGTAATTTGACATTTGAAATTTCCTCGGTTAAGAATATCTTACATAGAAAGAAAGTAGTACTTAAAGTGCAATAAAAATCACATAAGACGGCCACAAAACTTAGCTCTATGTGCCGCCACGAATGTAATAACTAAATAGGATATTTTATGGACTAAATTAGAAATATTCGCAACATTTAATTTTTTTTACAAAGAGAAACATGATATCCACCCTGATGAACATTCCAAACCAAGCAAAAACTTAAAATTTTTTACTTTAGGAAAAGAAACATACCTTTTTGTTATCTTTAAAATATTTTAGCTAAAAAAATTTGTAAATATTTTATTCCAAAATAATTTTGAATTAATGTTTAACTGCTTTTAAATAATTATTAAATAGCTTTTAAATTAATATTAAATTGTTTTCTTAAATTTATTACTTGTTTAACCATAGTTTTTAAAAAGTTAATTAACCCTAAATGACCTGTCTAACAACTAACTAACCACTACTGACTCTCTTATTTTAAAAGCTTAGTGAATGATTCCATTGCCTATGCGTGCAATCCCATTTAAATATTATTTTTTTAACATTTGTATAATAGTTTTAAAGAGGTTATTATTTAAAAATAGTTTAACATACAGTATGTCCGCGGATGCGGTTAACAAGATGACAAATGAACCAAAAATTCGAAGATACAAAGTCACTCTTCATAAAAAATCTGGTTGTCAAAAAAATATATACTACAATTTGAAAATAGATTGTTATCATAAATGCAAAAACAAAATTAAGCAAGAGCAAACACTCGTTTTTTGGTCTTTTAACGTAAAATGATAAATGAAAAACTTGCTCCAAATTTGAATTTACGAAAAATAAAAAAAAATCAACTATTTTGCAAGTGCGCATTTTACATTTACATTTTACATTTTTTCCATTGTATATTTATTTTTAATAAAGTTTAGTAATGTAAAGGTAATAATCAAGTTAAAGTAGTAAAAGGCGTAATAAGTTCCAAAAATGTTGATTTTTTTTTTTTAATTTTTCATAAATTTAAATTTTCTTAAGTAAGTTCGGAATCAGGTTTAGAAGTAAATTTGAAGCAAGTTTTTTGTTTATTATTTCACGTTAAAAGGCCAAAAAATGACTGTTTGCTCTTGTTTGATTTTATGTTTCTGCATTTTTAAAACGCCCTGTATGATAAAAATATATTTTCTCAGTGCAGTTTATATTTTTTCGACAAGCAGAATTTTTTATCAGGAATGACTTTTTTTCGTATCTTTCAATCTTTGGTCCATTTGTCCATGATTGCTTCAAAACTAACCGCCAAATTACAAATTTAACGACACACAAAAAAAATTAATTGAAAATGTGAAATTTATTATTTGGTCCAAATACATTCTCTTTTTTTCTCAGGATTTCTTATAAAAATTGCCATTAGTATGAATTTTTTAAATAAGTGCCATACCCAATTGGCTTTGGGACCTTAGAAGCTCTTAAAATACGTAATAAAATTCCAGGGCCGTATTTAAAAATACAAATGTGATGATAGCAGCTCAAAAAAAAAAAAAAACAAGTCGGTGTGTAAATTTAATAGCACTTTCTTGTAGAACAGCCAAAGTAGCAATGAGAATTTAAAATATATTTGGTTATATCCATTCAAATAAAGTCATAAAAAGTGGAAATGAAATCGCGAATGGTCGGTTTTTTCCAAGAGTCTTTGAATCTATTTAAAATTTTCACACTTTAAAGGTGGTATATTGATCAGCATCAAATTGCGCAACTTTGTCTCCATTTACCCGACCTCGCATCTCTTCAAAATTCCGAGATCCTAATGATGAGGCTTAAATTTGGGACAACCTGTACATAGGTCAGAATTAAATATCGTAAAGCACGCAAGTTTTTATTTATTTTTGTTATAGTAGTTGAAAACTTAAATATCCCAATGTAAGATTCTGAAAACCTATTTTGTTTACCATTATTAATTTATTGCAAATTACAGTATATGACGATGTAATTTATAATATACGAATATATACATACATAAACCAGCTACAGATTGGACACCCGATAAACCAGTGTAAATAAATGTACTATTTACCACCTAATTAGGTCATAGTATAGAATGTCTGATAAACACCCAAAAGCTGATTCGTTTGGAGTATTTAGTAGCTGTATGTTTAGTTTATTCACTTTAATTTGTCAACAACACAGTTTATGACGCGCATCTGGAATATCCAAAAAGTAACTGACAGAAAAAGCCAAAATTTTTATCCAAGCAAGATTTTTAAAGCTAAGAAATAAAAACATTTTTTATAATAATAAATTATTATACATATTTCTTGCCTCTAAAAGCCCAATAGAATATCAATTTTTATTAATTTAACAAAAGTAAAATGCACTGTTAATGCTTTTCGCTTAATTTGATCATGTTTGGAAATTTTAAAATAAAAATACTCCATTTTGTTAGATGGGGTAATATCAGTTTACTCCAACAATAAAATAATTTAGTTTTTATAGATTAATTTTTTTATAAAGGAATATTGACAAAGTTAGCCTGTATTCAGTTAAACCATTTGTTGCCCCTTTAGTTTCATATTAAGTTTTTTCTTTAAAGCTGTCAAAATATGACATATGGGGTACTGTTAGATGCAGAGTTTTTTCGGGAATCCCAAAATATAAAAATTTACGAAGATTCAAAAGTTGAGGCAGTTTCCGGCAAAACCGGAAGTAACACAAATCACGTGACTTGTTAAAAACTTTAAAATTGACATTACATGATATCTTCAAGTTTTATTTTTCCATATTAGATAATGGCGGAACTCATAACATCAATTTCTTGATTTATTGCTGCCTCTTAAGTCACTATTACGGCCGAGTGATAATCGCGTTATTAAATTAAACAATGGACTTAGCAATTGTTAAAAGTTAACAACGGATTAGAATGTTTAACAAAATGTCAGATTTTGAGAGGTTGGCTACTAAAATCATTGAAAAACACTGACAATGACGTTTTGTTAAACATTCTCAACCATTGTTAACTTTTAACAATTGCTAAGTCCATTGCTAAATTTAACAACGCGATTATCATTCGGCCGTTAGTGTTGTAAATGGAAATATTTTCATGAAAATGGAAATGTTGGAAATTTCCGAACGTGTCTCGGAAATATTGGAAATATTAAAAATTTTGAAAATTAAAAAAATAAGAATGCGTTTTAAACCATCAAAACAAAGATTTCTAAATATTTCTTATACTTTTGTGCAGTACAAATTTAACACCGGAAAAATAATTACCGAAAAAGTATTCTTACGATTACGAATAATAAAATTTCGATCTCGGAGATTCACCAATTATTGCTTGTTGGCTTACAGAAGAAGTTTAATTGCACTCCCATGAAAGCATTGATGCTGAATACAATATTCAAGGTGTGGATGATATCGATGAAGATATGGCTTTTTTATCAAGTTGCACAACTTGTGTCTCGTGGTCGTGTGTAATTACTTTTTTAGAAATTTCACTGTTTTCTTTGTGTTTTTAATACTTAAATTTTTATTTATATTAATGGTTTTTGCGTTTTACCTTGTGGACGACAATTCCACTTATGTAGAGGGTTTTCCATAATAGACTACCCATTTTAATTGCTCAGTACATTTGTTAAAACTTAATAAAACTAACATTTTATTACACTTAATTAAAATTTACTTTTTGGGATTTACTATAACATACGACTTATCCAAACTTTTAAAAATTACGTCTTTAAAGTAAGTGCCATTAACTTCAATACACTTTTCAAGATTTGACAAGGAATGAATCATAACACGATAAAGGAAAACCTGATTTATTCACCGGACCTCTTAAGCAATTCGGACTTTAAGATCTTAAATGTTTTCTGGACGAGTTGTAAAAACCTTTAATTTTAAATAGCCCCACTGAAAAAAGTCTGGCACAGTTAAGTCCGGGGACCTCAAAAGCCAATTTAAATCCCCAAATAGTAAAAATGAGTCGGCCATTGAACACTTCACGCAGAACACTTTTAGAGTTTTAAGCGGTATGTACTGTAGCTTTATCTTCTTCTATCTTAAGTTACTCCTTATGTTTTCACGCAAAAAAACTTGTTGTTGAACTTAATAATCCATGAGAATTAAAACTCAACAGTATATTATGTGTTTAAAACTAATAATGCTTTATTAGAAAAATGACCTATTACGAAAATCAATTTTTCCTAGTTTTATGACAGGTGCCTACTTGATTAAAAATATCTTGATTAAAATCCTAAAGGCTATGGAAGATATTAATATTAAAAAAATACGTACTAACTTATCTAATATATACTTTATTTTAATATAAAAATGGGTAGTCTATTATGGGAAATCCTATATAAATAACCCAAGTTAAAATGTCCATTGTCACCTCAGTAGAGACTGTATTTTATATTGTTGAATAATTATTATTTTGCTTTTAACTTTGTTTCATTTGCGCAAAGATTTAACCAAATACCATTCGTACTTAGATTTTGAGCCAGATATTTTTTGCTTTTTTTTTAAATACTTTTGCAATAGGCCTTTTCATCACATTTTTTTTTGTGCGCATGCGTCAGTATCAGCCATTTTTTTCGTACTGTTTTTTGTAAACAAGCATATTAAAGGGCCTGTAAACACATATAATTAAAATAAAAAAATACTAAAGAAAGTATAGTTATTGAAGAAAAGAAATACGAAAATAAAGAAAAAAGTGCCTTAATTAGCAAATACGTTTTTTTAATCGATTATTATAATGATATGAGTACGAAAAGGAGCGAAGAAGCGGTGTTGTTATGTAAGAGTGATACACGCTATAAATCATTTAAATACAATACAATTTAATCAATATAACAATTGTTTATATGTGGTAGGCCTAATAAAAATAAAATCATAGATTCTTTTTGTATAGTAAAGAAGTAATGATGCCTAACCTCTGAATCAGCTCACTTCTTTTTCCTTTTTAAAGACGTCCATGACATTTAAGCTACCTTTTTAATTGCGTACAATTATGGGCTTCAACTGAATTATAAATCAGTGAAGCACCATCAACGAGTTTTTCCGGTAAATGATTTAATTGGGGAGATAATACTGCATTTCCAGCCTTTGTCGATCAAAACAGTACGAAACTTTTGAATTGCCGCTATTTCAACATGGCGACTGCGCTTGCGCTTGTCACATGATGAAAAGGCCTATTTAACTTGTTTCTCAAAATCACTTGAGCTACGCTCCCGCGAATATCCGGTCAAATCTGACCATTTATGGTATTACCTATAATAAATAAACTTTTATTTAGTGTTTAGTTTTTTGAGTTTTGTAGTTTTTATTTCTATATTTCGAAAATGTTTTAATATATTTTCGAAAATCGTTCCAAATATATATTTCTGGAAATTTTCCATCAGTAGTCACTGTTCTTAAGTAATAATATACTACGTAGAAGTAAAGTAAATAATTAAGGAATACCGCTATTCAAAACCACGTGTCGTCCTACAACATTTTAACCATTTAATTTGGCTACACCCTGTATACTAAAACTCGTAAAACTTTTGCTAAATTATTGTCAAACAAGTTAAAACTAGGGCTAAAGTTAAAACATCGGAACAATATAATTTTTCTTGTCGACTTTCCTACCCGTTTTCCAGCGCAGCAGAAACTTGTTTTTAACTAATGTTCACTAGAGAAAACTTTAACAGAAACTTCGAAGTAAAATGTAAGCATTTATGACGACGTTAAGATGTAACACAAAGGGGAAAAGTTTTTAAGCTCTTCAATTAAACGGCGAACTCAAACTCAAAAGACCCATAAACTTTTCGCGTTCTGTATTGAAAAGAGCCCTCGGGTACAATGACGCTTGGCGACAATAAAATATTTTTGACATTTTCACATAACTTCTTAATTTATTTTTCGATAAATCAACAATTTGTTTTTTGACTTTTTTACGTTAAAATTGATCCTATTGCAACAGGAAATATAAAAAAGAGATATTTTGTATATTATTAAATTTGAAAACTAAATTAGAAAAAAACATGGATACATTAGGTAATGAGGAAAAGAAAACACAACAATTTGTTTATTTTTATAATTTATTAGTTCTTTACATTATAATAATAGTTTTATTATTTATTTATTTTCTTTGGTTAATAAAATATTGTAATAAAAACATATCGTCACCTCGAAAGAGAAGTGACATCAAAAAATTAAAAAGCTTAGGCTTTAAAAAAATGTATTTTGTTAGTTATATTACTAGGTCTGATAATTAATTGACCTTAATGGGAATAATTTTAGAGTTATATTGTTTTCCTGTTTGCATCCTAATCAGTAAGTTAATAGCCTTGTAATAGAAATATTATTTTTTCTTAGTAATTACCTTTACCTATTACCCCAGATAAATCCACACCAGATACGCAAGTATACATTTAACGCGTGAATAAAGAAATTATATAAAACTCCACCTCCTTCGGATGGCCAGCCATCCGAGGATATAGTCAGTGGTCTAGTTGATATTTTAAATTAACGGTTGCTCGTGCGGCGATATCTATAGTGCGAGAGCTTATATTCTTATTTCAACGTTTAACAATATTATTGTTGTTATAAGTTTACTTATATTGTGGTTTTAAAGATGCCTGACTATACATGCCTTTATTTACATTTTTCAACGAGAAGTGGGGACAAAAAATCATTATTTAAATTACGTTGAGATCCTGTAGGGTATATTGGTTTTATTATTAACATTTATAATTTTTGTTTATAGTATAGTAAACTAAAAAAATATACGCAATAATACATTTCATCTGGAAATAAGAATTTTCCGTTCGCGCCTGTCAAATTTATGGAGTTTATGTGAGCACGGAAAATTACTGGACGCGTAGTTAACGATACTTTAAATAGGAAAATAAAATAAGTGTTTACTGGATTCCACTTTATTTAAACAAATAAAATTATTAAAAAACACCAACTTAATTTAACGTACTTCTAAAACGCCTGTCGCGACGTGTTCCCTAATTCCCGGCGTTGATGCAGAATAAAGCATATACAGTCAATTCGATTAGAGAACGGCGCGCAATATCACTAGCTTGACCGAAGTATGTAAACATAATGTATTTTTTATGTGATTTTTTACCGTAGGGAAAACCTAGATTATTGTTTTTTTATATAATTTCTTATTAAACATTTTTTCCATTAAGTTGTATTAATATGTATCCACTGATAATAACAATTTGATTAATAATATTGAGTTCTTACTGAAAGTAAGTTGGGTTAAGTGGGACTGTTTATAATCAATGTATCATACTGTGTATCATACTCTGTAATTATACAGATATAAATTCTGGAACAGACAGTAGTGATATATCTGGTTATATAAACCATAGCAGGTAGAAATGTTTATTATTCTTAAATAATCTATCGTGTTAGCGAAACATGTCGAAATTTTAATTTTAATTTGTTTAAATATAGTGGAATCTAGTAAACAATTGTGGAATCTAGTAAACAATATTTTAAAGTCAAATGTCCCAAAACCGGCTGAACAACATACATATTAATAAACTATCGGCCAAGTGATGATCGCGTTGTTAAATTTAGATGGACTTAGCAATTGTTAAAAGTTAACAACGGTTTAGAATGTTTAACAAAATGTCAGATTTTGACAGGTTGCCTTATAAAATCATTGAATAACACTGACAATGACGTTCTGTTAAACATTCTAAACCGTTGTTAACTTTTAACAATTGCTAAGTCCATTGCTGAATTTAACAACGCGATCATCACTTGGTCGTATATTTTTTGTTTAAATCGGGCTGTATAGATCTGTTATTAAAGCGGAAAATATATGGGATGTTCTATTTATAAAAAATAATTTGGTCTTGCCATCTTTATTTTTTCATTTTTCTAGGTTCAAAAGGTAAAATGGAAAGAATACTTCAACTTTGGTATAGACAGTTTTTCTCTGTAGGTGGGTGACAAAGTATGAATAAAAACCCCGACTGAAAATAATCAAAGTTGTTAGTTGATACATAAATTATTCTGGACGCTGTTTCTATGTTGGTTTTCCATGTTGGATAAAAGCGAAAGTAAGGTATTAACAAAACCAATTATTTCCAAAATAACACATACAGCAAGTTCGTTTTGAAAATATTTTTGTTGGTGCGTTTAGTGTTTTTTAAATCTATTAATAAATTTTAAATATCGAACAAAATTTTTGATGCGGGCCGCACACAACCTCCACGCTCAAGGTCAAAGAAAGTAAGTGAGCTTCAGCTCGATGAATCGCATCTGGTGTGGATTTATCTGGGCTATTACCATGACAAGTTGAATACAATTCTACTTGAAATCTAAGTGATTACCTTTCAACTGGTTCGGATTTATTTCCTCTTTGAGGACGACTATAGTACTTCAACCATTCTACGGTATCCACGGTAGTATGCACCAATAAAGCACCATCAATTAATTTTTTATTTAATTGCACTGATAGTAAAGGTGGTAATGCTTGGTGCCTAGCAATATTTATAAAAAGTCCCCGAAGCTTTCATACTGCCGCCTTTTTAACATCGTGAACGCGCTTGCGCTGAGCTTACCCTTAAGAGGACTATTTAAACTTACTACAAAAAACATTTATAACAGGTAAAGAATTTCTTTTGTTTTTAATACATTTAAATATTGTTTTACGTAAAAATGTGACATTTTTCTCGACTAAATCAAGTGGAGAATAAAATACTATATTAGTTGTTAAGGTCAATAAGTATTCCTTACTGGTTGAGGACGTGTTTGGGAAGCGAAACAAAGCCGAAATTTCCAAAACAACCGAAATCAGTAAGAACTTACTGACGGTAATACTAACGCTATTTTTACACGCTCAAAATATTATGTTAATGAGAAATATAAAAACAGACAAAAATATCTCGATAAGTATATCAAACACCTTAATTAAATACTGATATGATATATGGAGTTTCTATGACAAGAAATTTATTATTTATCATTACTATCATATTTGTCACAGATTTGTCAACTTTATCTTGTTCATTTTAACCTTATGTGAGATCTAATGCAATAAGAAAGGGACGATTTTGATCTGGAAAATGCTTGGAATGCAGGATGTCCTGCTATTATTCCCGTGAAGTCCAGAAAAGGTCCGCGAAGATCATCCAGCAATTCATGAAGTGGTGCAATAACAAACGCATTAAAAATATATTATAGAGAAGGTATTGCTAGCCTATTTTGTCCGAAAAAATAAATCCCTAAAATCACCAGACAGTTTATGGGTTAAATATTCGATGCCCAAAAGGAAAATATTTTTGAAAACAAAAATTGATATTATAAAATTTGAAGACCGCAGGGGAAAAACAAGGAATGTCTAAAAATATAAAAACTTGAGTTAGAATCGCCATCTAGTAGAGAAACACCTATATTTTATTATAAAATCTTCTGTAAAAGAACATGGCACAATCCTCTAGTAGCCACATCTTAAATATAAGACACAGGGAAAAAACAAGAAATGTCCAGTGTCATAAAAACCAAAAATATCGATGTAAATTATTTAGTAAATTTTAAAATCTGCAAATTCTGAAAGTATTTTGTTCTCAGAATGCTGAAAACTCTTATGATAAGGTATCTTAGGCAGCTAAATGAAATTTAAAAAAAAAAAGTAAAATTGTAAAGGCATGATCGTTTTTTGGAAATTTAGTACTATGACTTATAAAATACTACTTTTAAGTCTAAGATTAATATTGAACAAACCAAACCTAATTCTACAACTATGATAGATGAGCTCGAAAATTTGGGCATTTCCCCTTTTTACTTTGAAAATTAAGTTTTTTTTGAACATTCCCTATTTTTATCATAAAAACTTCCTGTTTTTAAGTGTCTTTTGTGTACTGTATTTATAAAAATGTGCTGTAAAATAAAATGTTTATAAATATGTAATGCAGATAGTTTAATAAACATAATTTGACATATTTCAACCATTTCATTTTAAAGTTAAAGAATCTTAAAAGTTTCAAACTTTCAAATCGATATTTCTCGTAATTGATATTTTGTGACATTTCGTCGTTTTCCCCTGTGGACCTCAGTTGGAACTTTGATTGCTTTTCCGATCGGTAAGTGGTTACTTACCGATCAGGAGTCGGTAAGTATTTACCGATTAAACATCACTTACAGATGACATAAGCTAACCAGTAAAGTTGCAATATTACCTGAACGTATAAAAAAGAATATATTTGCACCTTAGTGGCAAATTTAAGGTATGTACGTTTCAAAATTAAAAAAAAACGTCTTGTATTTTATGCTGCCGCAAAACTAAGCGCTTATTATTTTTTAGATTAAAAAAACATATTTTCCTGTAAATTAAACCTTTTGACATTTTTCATTTTTTTACGGGATTTAACTTGAACCACAAAAGTAATGGGCTGACAAAAACCTAGATTTATGAAAATTAATCAACAAACTAATTTTGAATGTTGCTGCCATAATTTTTCAAATCGTGCTTTATAAGTACGAGACTCCGTCAAAAATAAGATGCGTAAAGGTGATCACAAACTAGCTTAAAATTTTTTAAGACCAAATCATGGAAAACCAGTTGGTAAATTTTTTCTTGGTAGGTAATATTTGACGTAAGAAAATTACCATATCCCACCTAAAGGTATGCAAAAAAAACGATAAATAATTTTTAACTTTTGTACAATATTTTATTTTATACTGTACTATCGAAACGTATGTTTTAAAATAATAACGTATATTTAACTTGCGTCGTATATCTACAAAACATTTAATTGTCTGCTTTGAAAACTTATTTAAATATTTTTGTTAACTGGTGGAAACATTGTCAGTACTGACATAAATTTTAAATTTGACAAAAAGATTGCATTGATATATTTATGAAACGCAACTGTCCTATTTTTATTTATGTCAACGTAAAAAGTAAAGTCAGTTAAAAGTTAGTGTTGTTTTACAATCATTTTTGGTAAAATTGACGATATAGGGAAAGATGCTAAAGTTAAATAAATGATATAAGTTAGAGTATAG
Organism: Listronotus oregonensis; assembly: GCA_019359885.1. Lineage (NCBI taxonomy): Eukaryota > Metazoa > Arthropoda > Insecta > Coleoptera > Curculionidae > Listronotus > Listronotus oregonensis. The sequence continues at coordinate 19,728 of JAHBCN010002595.1, forward strand.
AGTATTTTAGGTATGTATGGTATGAATAGTATGAGAGCTAGCAACGTTTTTCAGAAGTGATATTTTTTATAATACAGTTTTTAAAATATTAATTAATAAATTATGACAAATTGAACTCATGGAAGACATACACTAAAAACAATCTGTCAACAACGCATGTATTTAACCCACAAATAAGAGAGCTGTAAGATTACTTAAAATATTTATTTATTTTTCGTAAATAAATATATGTATACAGGGTGTTACAAAATGTTGTGAGGAAAATTTTTGGGGCAGATTATACATCCGAAAATATGAAAAAAAGTTCATATAAACATGGGTCCGGAAACTCTTCGTTTTTAGGATACAGGGTGATTAAAGTTTTTTGTCTTTTATAGTTTATTTTACATTTCTCGAAAACTCGTGGAGATATTAAGATGAGTTTTTGTACACGCAAATGTATAAATATAGGTCACTTTTTACATGAAAAAAATTGTTTTTTAAGGCACTTGATCAGTGGCGTTCGTGGGTAAGTACTTATTTTAAGCGAAAAAACTGTACGCCACTTTTTTTTCCCAAAATTATATTACTCTTTAAAAGCCAGTTTAATTATGCTTAAAAAGTACCTCTTGGATTTTTTTCGTTCTGCTTTTCCCGTTTTCGAAAAAAAACTAAAAGTACATTTTTAGCTGTTTTGTTTTATTTATAATTTTATTATTTTATTTGTACTTATTGTTCAGGAATAATTTATTTGATTTTAACTTTAGATTAAATGCTGTAAATTGCTTCCCTCTGCATTAATGCTGTAAGAAATATTCCAATGCTGTAAATCGCATTGGAATATTTCTTCTGCCCCTTCGAAATATTTGAGGTCTCCGGCGGAAACAGCTCGTACGGATACGGATTAATAAATTAATTTTTATTTCTAAAACGGTAAGTCAGGACCACAAACTCCACGAGGTACTTTTAAAGTAGAATTAAACTGGCTTTAAGAAATCAATACTAATTTTGGAAAACCAGTGGCGTACATTTTTTTTGCTAAAAATAAGAACTTACCGGCATAAACGCCACTGATGTAAGTCCTTAGAAAAAAATTTTTGTACATGAAATGTGACCTATAATAATAGATTTGCGTGTTGCAAAACTTATCTTAATATCTCCACGGGTTTTCAAAAAATGTGAAATAAATTTTAAAAGGCGAAAAACTTTAAACACCCCGTATCATAAAAACAAAACATTTCCGGACCCATGGTTATATGAACTTTTTTTTTTATATTTTAACATGTAGAATCTACACCTAAATTTTCCTCACAACATTCTGTAACACCCTGTACAAACCTGGTCAGCACTGTAAAAGTGAAGTGCAATATCAAGTGAATAAAAAATTTTAAAGCTTAGAAAGTAAGTAAAAAAAGTGAGTTTTTAATAAAAAAAAAGTACTTGGAGTTTTGTAGAATCGAATTCGGGACCTTCGTGTTGCTGGGCAAACGTAATACCCGTTTAGCCATCGAAGCATCATACTTAAGTAAGCAAAGAAATCATATTAATTTGCAGGCTATTTTTGAATCATAACTAATAAGTTTGTCGTTCTTATTCAAGATTTAGCAATCAATTTAAAGCCCCAAAAATTTAAATTTTAAAGGGTTTTAGTATACTCAAATAACATAATATTAAAATTACAGACATACTAAAATAGTTTTAAAAAATCGAGTCTGGCCTATAATTAGCAATGATAAAAGTGTCTGGCAATAAAAAAATATGTTTGTTAAACCTATTTAAAGACAAGAAATTAAAAATTAGGATTCTTAAAATGTTTTTGGATTATTACTTGTACAGGTAGGATGCGCACTAATAAACGCAACCGTTACCGCCAGCCAGATTGCCCAGGATCTACCTGAAAGAGGAAGTTGAGAGTTACCGTACCATAAAAGAATTTTTTTATCAACAAACCCTAAAAAAAGTTTTACCGGACAACTCCGGTATTTTTTTTAACGGACTCATTACTGTGGACGTTCATTTTCCGGGCTAAAATCAAGTATCAAAAAGTGCCTTTTACAGTACAGTATGAAATAAAATAAAAGTAAACGTATTTTTATTTCAATTTAATAAATATGTAAAAGAGGCAAAAAATTATTCCATAACTTTTCACAGTATACTAATGTTAAATCCTAAAATGCCATTTGATTTATAAAACGAAATGTCCTGTATTTTATCAAAAAATCAAAAAAATGAAGTACGCAATTTCCATGAGCCAAAACGCGATTCGGTGTTAAATTTTTCCTTTAATATTTTCTGTTTAAAAAATGTATGCAAACCAAATGCAATTTTTCAGGTTAATGAAAAAAAATTTAAAGGCTCATGCGACATATTGACACGCTGGTATTTAATCCGGTTTTTTTTCTGGCGATAAAGCGGTGCTGGTTTTAAAAGCGTACATTTTTGAACTGACATGGCATATTTTAAATATGTGTTGGCTTAATTTAGATACAAGTTGCTTCTTAAGCTTAAAAACCATTATGTATATTAAAAAAAAATTCGGGGAATCAATTGTACGGGATTTCTTTAATTCAAACCTCATCATTGGGATCTCTGAAACTTCAAGAAATACGGGGCTGTTTAAATGAAGGCAAAGTTGCACATGCTGATTAAATTGCCACCTTAAAAGTTTTAAAATTTTGAATATTGCTAAAGACTTAAAAAAAACGAATATTACTGATTTTGTTTTTATTTATTATAACTTTGTTTGAAAAAAAAACCTATCTCTACCATTTCTGTTCTACAAGACAATGCTTCTTCATTTACCGACTTTTAGCTTTTGAGCTGCCATCATCAACTTTGTTTTTTTAACCCTCTACCGCATAATGTTCCCAAATGGGAACACAAACTGGAACGCGTTGTTCCCTCTCGGGAACAGTATTTAAGCATTGATGCGGGCGGTGTCCGGTAAATATTGCCAGCTGACTAGCAGTTAATTTTTCATTCGGCCATACGCTTAGAGGTTATGTTTGTGATGCAACACGTGTTTGTTTTTGTTGTTAGCGATAAAGTAAAGGTAAGTTTTATTCCCAAAAATTATAATTAGGACTCATACTGTATAATATAGGATATAGGATATGTTGACTTAGGATTTGCTTTGTGGATTTGGGTTTTATGAAATAACTCGAAAATTATGCATGTTCCCGCATGGGAACATCATGTATATAACCTACAAATTATATTTTTATCTGCATAGAAAAGTTTTTCAGAGAATATTTTCATTTTCAGAAAAATGGATTGTGCAACATTCTACCGGCTTAAGGCTCTTGGCTCAACGTCATAACCTTCGAGAAATCCCTTCTGGGAGTGAGGATTCCGAGCTTTCGGATGACGAAATCGATGAGCCATCTAATTCAAAACAACCGTCTACGGTAGACTACGACGACTATGACACTAAAATTGACTTTTGTCCCAGTACATTACACCTACACAACGTATACCAGAAAAAATCAAATGGAAAAGATAAGTTACTAATGACCTATTGGATGAAAACTTGTTACAGTTGAATAATCCATTATTCAAGTTATTCAAGTATTTCTATTCTGAAGAATTTATTCTGGAAATTGTCAAGTAGACATGTATTTACAGTACCCAAACAAATCCAAATCGACCAATTTGTCTCAGCATTCAAGAAGTAGAACGGTTTATGGAAGTATTGTTGTGGATGTCGCTTATAGGACAGCCCACAACCAGGAGGTACTGGGCACCACAAACGCGAATTCCCCAGGTTACAGATGTAATGCCGGTCAATCGATTTGAAACAATTAAACGTTTTTTACACTAGGAATACATTATAATTATTTTTCCGAATAAATGCGATAGACCATTGGATTCGGGACCTTAAAGGCTTTTAAAATCTGAAATAAATAATCCAGGACTATATTTAAAAAAACAAAGTAGATGGCAGCTTAATGACTGTGTTGTACAACTGAAAAAGTACGAATGTGAACTTTATTTTTATACTCTATTCATATAAAGTCCTAAAAAAATAAAAATGAAATCGCAATTATCCGTTTTTTTTTTCAAAAGTCTTCGGAAGTATTCAACATTTTTGAACTTTAATGGTGGCATTTTGATCAGCATCAAATTGTACAACTTAGCTGCCATTTAACGAGACTCGAATTTGGGACACCCTGCACAGGGTGCTCCATTTTTCTTACTTTTATAGGGTATATTCGTTGTTGTTAGGGCTATCAAAAAAGTAAGATAGGCCTTATGTCCGTTTTTTTGGGTCAAACTTAAAATTTGAAAATTTTTGTTGGCTTAAAAGATACGGGGAAAAATCAAGAAATTGTCAATTTTAGAATGGCCCTATATTTTCTTGGTCAAAGGAGATAAAAAAAATGTTTTTTCCAAAAGTTTCTTTTTAATGATTGTTAAATATTCTGCCGTTTTCAGAATAAGTATACGGGTTCAGGTTAAAAATGTATCGGACGGAACCTAATTTTTTTAAAATCGAAAACCCCGTATATTTTTATTTAAAAAAATAGGATATTAAATTATTTTTTCAAAAATATAATAGACTATTGATAAAATTGTTTTTCTATGCAATTTTTTTAACATTATTACTTTTTACCACAGTAGGCTATAAAAAAGCTAATAATCTAGAAATAAAAATTGGGTTTACATTGTGGTAAAAAGACAGTGTATAATATATTTTTAAATACGAATAATAAAATAAAAAAAAAATGTTTTCACAGAAAAGTAAATTAAAAAAATATAGAAACTTTAATATAAAATAAATAAATCAGATTCGGGAAAATAATATCGGGAATCATCGCACATATTTGAAAGCCCTTTTGTTGCTTTCAATGCGCTCATGACATCTTTTTTGAGCCGATTTTAAGGCATTAAAAATGTCTAATGGTTTTATTTCTGCAAATGCCTCGTAATTTTTTTAATCAAGTTGTCATCGGGTTAAGATGACCTCTTTATAAATTTTATTCTCCAAAAATAACCAAAGAAAAAAAAATCCGGAGATTGTGGTGGCCACCTTATAGATCCATAAGTTCCTATTCAACAGTTTTTAAATAGTCCCTCTTCTATTTAAAGAGCGTTAAGGCTAGGGGCGCCATCTTGTAGAAAGATCAATTTTTTAAATTTTCCGCCGTAACAACAGTCACGTGACAAGTATCGATAACCACAACTAACCAAAGCAAAAAAAAAAATAATACCCTGTACCTACAAAACTGCCAACTAAAGTCATAAAAAAATTTCTATTTTTAAAATCAGCTCTTCTTGGGGGAAAAATCTGCAATAAAATATGAGGGTTTTAATTAAAGTCGATGACATCATATTTATCACACGTATATTTTTGTTTTATGTAAAAAAATGCCCAACACAAAAATTATTACTTAGGGGAAAATTTTTAAAAGTGTTTATTTGTTTGGGCCCAAAAAATAATGTGAATATATATTATTATGTATAAAATTTACCACTCTGTTGCCACAAAATGCCATATAAAACCACAAGTGTTTTATGTTTTTAAATCGGTTCTTGGGGGAAAAAACCTGAATAAAATATTCGGGTATCTATTAAAAAAAATCGTCGATGACATCATATCTACCACATGAGTTACAGTATTTATATTTTATGTCAGAAAATAAGCAATTTAAATTTAATATTTTTTTGCTTAAGCAAAGGATAAATTTGTTTCATAATTATATTATGTACACACTGTATATTTATTATGATATTACTTTTACCATCTCTTTAGCCCAGATGGTACACGTAAATCTGGGACATTTATTTTTAAAAACCGCTCTTTATAATTACCATGTTTGACATTTTTTTATAATTAATTTATAATTACTATACCGAGCATTATAAAATTAAATTTGTTTGTCCCACAAATAAATGCTAAATTTTGCCACCATGGGCGCTAGTGTATAATCACCGAAGTCACACAGGTTCTCTATATTAAAGAGAATATTGGCAAATTTTTTGTAAAAAAAAATGCCAAAACAGAAACGGATAAACAAAAATTTCAGTTTTGTTTATGCTTCACACTCAACGAGGAACATTTTAACCTCGATATTTTTAAGCCATACGCCACCGCATCGGTCTGGCCAGGTAAAAATTAACGACGAACATGAATGTGGTTAAAGTACAAACACGCTTGTAAATCTCATTCATGCCGTCGTTATATGTTCGCCTGCTTTTAAAATATTCCAAACAGTTTACTTTATCGTAGCAATTTTTGATGGGCAGAAGATGGAGTAAAGCGTTTTTGGTTTATTACAGGCTATTCGATTTGAAATATATTCGAAACGTAAAAGATGAGAGTTGAATTTTAAGCCTCTTGGAAGAGAACCGAAATGTTACTATTATTTCTACTGTAATGTAAAACGCACTTTCGGGTACTTGATTTTAGTTCGGAAAATAAACTTTAACAGTACTGAGTACTAAGAACTTTTTTACCAGACTCACTGTAAAAGTTTATAATAAGTCAAAAGCCGACGACTACCAAATTTTTATTTTAATTTGTGCATATTTACTCACAAGGTCATAAAGATAAGCCATATTTACGTCTTCGTTTACAAAATCTACTTAATCCTCACATTTCCATTAAGGAAATGACAAAAATTCTGCCTCATACCGTTCTGCAGAAAATAACACTTATTTTCAATTGACTTTACTTTTCACCTTGACATAAAAAAAACAAAACAGTTGCGTTTCCTGAACATATCAATGCAATGTTTTCATCAAGTTTAATGACAATGTTTTTACCAGTAACTAAAAATTTTTAAAATCCGTTTCCAAAGCATACAATTAAGTATTTTGTATATTATACAAAGCAGGTTAAAAGTACGTTACTCTTTCAAAACATAAGTTTCGACAGTTCAATATGATATTAAATATTTTACATTAGTCTTCTGCAAAACTTTTTTAGTATTTTTTCGAAATTTCGAACTCGGCTTCTCCGTCGCCTCGTCCGTAAACATCTCACTCATACTGTAAAAGTTTATTTTCCGGACTAATAACGTAAGCATCTATTACAGTATAACTACACGGTTCCCTATAATTTTCTTCATCGCTCCATGAATCTTTTCTTGTCAAATCTTAAAAAACGCATTAAAATAATGGCACTTACTTAAAAGACGTAATTTTTAAAAGTTTGGATAAGTCGTATGTTTTAGTGAATCCCAAAGAGTGAATTGTAATTAAATGTAATAAAATGTTAGTTTTATCAAGTTTTAACAATTTAACTGAGCAATTAAAATGGGTAGTCTATTATGGGGAACCCTGTACATAAATAAGACTACTTTGTCTCCTATGAAAAGAAAGAATAATTTGAAATTAGGTTTTGTATGCCCACATTACCCAACCAACAAACATTTTTTGGGGACTTGAAATAAATTTGGACGACCACAAGTCTTATTTAGTTTAAAGCTTTTAAAATATAATCACGATTGCTATCGCAAAACGAGTCTCTCAATACTCATCCTTAACCTAGAGGCCGACCAGCTTGGCCGAACAAGCATAAACACATAATATTTATAATATATTCATGAAAACAGCTCCTTAAAAGCTCGGATTCTATTAGATCCCCAAAAAATATTTCTCACCTTTAGATCTCTATACTTTGTAAATGTGTATCTGGAAACAGAACCCCTTTAAAATATTATGAAAAAGAGGGCTGTCCCCAATATTTATGTTTCCGCGCTTACAGAAATGCTGCCTCCACAGCCTAGGAGGATCTGTCGCTCTTTTTATAGGTATTTTTACTGCTTTTGCTAGTATAATTTCTCTACTGGCAGCTTTGAGAGAACAATACAAAATACTACAGTTATGCCCTTTACAGTCCAGCTTGGGGCCGAATTTCCCCCTTTTTTCGTTCCTATATCTCAAGAATGTCTAGACTGGAGAACCCACCTGCAGAGGTTTTAATTTATTCTGCAAATCGCCAAACATGGAACTTAAATCAGTTTTTTTTAAAAATCATTAATCAAATTAAGAAAAAAAATATTTAGAATTACTAAAATTATAATAATGAAACTGTCTGCACAAGTGTAGGTTGGATTTTATGGTTTGCTTAATAATAAGTAAAGTAAACGGACGTATTTTTTTAGAGCAAACAATTTCTAACATCATTTTGTGTTTTATATAAATTGCCCCATTTAAACGTATATCGTTGTAGCGGACAGTAAAATCCGTAATACATTTGACGCAATTGGTCAGCGTTTTTTTTTACAATCATCATAGTGATGGCTTTATATATTAATGGCGGCAGTAAACTTTACTGCCAATGTTGGGTATTAATATAAATGAAGTATTTACTGCGCTTTTCGAAATGTAAAAAAAAGTAAAAACATTCGCTTTGCAAAATATAATATAAAAAAAATATGTATTAATATCTTTAGGGGCAGTCCACGGAGGATTCTATAAAGCCTAAGAATAGGGACCGTAATTCAGAGTTTTCAGATGTTTAACCCTCCTTAAAATTCATTTTTGTAAGACACCCGAATGAAGACCTATGGAAGGACTTACCGATGAATATAAAGGACTTCAATAGGGTGCAAATAAAAAACCCGAAAATACGGGACAGGTCATTTTAGAAACAGACCCTATCCCAACAAGATGGGAAAAAAGCGAAACAAATATATGTAGATGGTGTGAAGAGGAAAGAGAGGACGCCATAAATGTACTTAGAGATTGCCATTGCACATCAGGGGGAATTGTCTAGAACCTAAATGACATATGATTCCTACCACTAACAAACTCGCATCACTAGGGGAGGAAATTGAGGCTCTGGTAAACAAAATGACAGACCCAAGATCGGTGCAAAAGAAATGCGTACATAAGAGATAGGAATGTTCGAAACCTGTATGTTAAAGGGTTTTGGGTTTAGAGCATAAGGGGCTTAGGCCTCAGTGCTCAGGGCCCCAGAGGGAACTTATCATGCTAAGATACGGTGAAGACACCCCGAATAAAATATTAAATGTCATTTAAAAAGCCCCTCAAGGATAACTTTAAAATAAAATTGCAAGATTGAGACACCAGAACTTTAAGTTTTGAGTTTTTAAAATTCATAAAAAATTGACCTCGTTCTAAAAAGCGCAATCCTAAATTTTAAATTAGCACTTTGTATTTTTTATATTTTGGCACACAAAATCATAGTCGCTGATAAATTGTGTTTTTTTCTAATTAATACAATTAAATTAGCTGTCCAATTTATTAATTTTTTAGTTTAAAATAACATGCAACATTAATAACAAATCAAACGGGAGTGATGATCAGTTTTAAATTTAGCAAAAATTTTTAGAATTGTCGGTTAACAACGGTTTAGAAGTTTAAAAAAAACGTCATTGTCAGTGTTATTCGATGATTTTGGTAGGCAACCTGTCAAAATCTGACATTTTGTTAAACATTTAAACCGTTGTAACTTAACAATTGCTAAGCCCATTGCTAAATTTAACAACGCGATCATCACTCAGCCTGCACAAAGTTATGTATTTTTCTATGTATTGAAACTTTCTTAATGTTTAATAAATTTAATAAATAAATAAAAACTACCTTTGCTATAACATAATTTTCTCACAACTTACCCTTTCTTAATTATTTAATTATTCTTACATTTGGGGGTTAAAAAAAGACGTAATGTAGTGATTATGTTGGGGAAGACTGTCAACAATTTTTAAAAAAAAAGCCTTTAAAGAAAAATATAAATAAGAAAGTTAAATAACTCAAAAGCAGTTAAGGAAATTATAAAATTACTTTTAAATAACTACCGAAAAAAATTTTTAGATTTTTACACACTACTATTTTTGGTTTGTTTTTAAAACCCCAAAATTGTTGTGTTATCAAACGATGTCCCTAAGCAGCTGGTACCCGTTGATATCTTTATTTTATTTTACCAGAAGTAAGATATTTTGGGAAATACTTTTTTCATTTCCAAGTTAATAATTATTCCCCTTGGGTTAAAAGTTATTTTACCTTTAATTACATACAAAGTAAACCACTTAAATAAAAAGCTTAATTAACTTTTAAATTACCCCTCGACGTAAATTTTTTTATATCTAACGAAGGCAGGTTTTTTTTTTTTAAAAATGCCTTTTAATGTCTACATTGCGGTGCTTTAAAATTATTTCTTTAACATCTTTATTTATTTTTGTTAAAAAAAGGTAACCTTTGGGTAATGCTGGTAAAATCATGTCGGATACACCATAAGTAGTTAGGCAGGGGGGCCGTCCATATTTTGACCCATTTTTATCCGAAAACCCTTTTTAACAAATAAAAAATATCAATTTTCCTTTCGCAAATAGTTACATTTCTTTTAAAATTTATTCTCTATCTTTCCATTTTATGGACTTCATTAAAAAAAAAATGGCCGATTTTCCGATAAGGAACCCTTTTATTTTTTAATGGAACACCTTTAATTTTTCAATATTTTATTTTCTTTCTTAAAAAAAAAGTAACACAAGCTATGGTTATCTTAAAAAAAAACGCATTTATTGACCTAAAAATTATGTATGTCGAATGAATATTATTTAAAGGATTTTTTTAAAAGTCGCCTGTGGGAAAAAAAGTTATCTCGTTTCCATAAAACAACAATCATTTCAGCCATTGTTGGTCATTTTTGACAAGTTATTTTAATTAGTAAGCGCAAAATGTTCTCGTTAAGCGAAAAAGGAAAATGTGTTATAATGTTTGCCGAAACCAAATCAGTAAAAGAAACCCAGCGAAGATTTAGAACATGTTTAATAAACCCCCCCACAAAAATTTTGAAACGTACAGAAATTTTTGAGTACAGGATATTTAGCTTTAAAAAAAATTAGTAAACAATGAGAATTTGCTAAATAAAACTTACAAATTCTGAGTAATCAGAAGATCCAACATTGTCAACAAGAAAATCTCAAGTTCAGTCCATATTCCCAAAAAATACAGTACAAGAAATCATGAAAAAGAACTTTAAAATTTAAAACCTAAAAATTCAAATGTTACAAGAAATAAAAGAAACTGATTTTCCAAAAGGGGGGGAATTTTTTCAGAAATTCAAAATTTAGTAAGGAACAATATACATTTTTGGATAGACTAATAATGTCAGACGAAGCCACATTTCTCATCAACGGAAAAGTAAATACATAACTGCAGGTTTTGGGCAACAGAAAATCCTCACAATATAAAAGAAAACGTTGAGATTCCCAAAAGTCACAGTTGGTGTGGTATGTCAAACAAAAAAAATTTTTGGGCCATTTTTTTCATGAACCAACTGTAACTCCCCTTTGGGCTTATTGATATCTGGAAATTTTTTTTTATCCCCATGAGAAGGCCTTATTTCCTGGCCACCTCGTTCACAGATTTGACTGTTCCCGATTTTTTCTGTGGGGATATGAAAGAAAGTGTTATATCCCCTTCCCAAAATTTAGAGCAATTAAAAATTAATACCCGAAACATAATAAAAAAATATTCCTGAAGAATTTTTAGTCAATAGTTTTAATAATTTTTTTTCAATTTAAATAAGTGCGTCGAAGTCGGGGGAAAGGGCATTTTCAACATTTACAGTAGTTTTTTAAAAAGTAATGAAACCCTTTTTTATTATAACTATTATTTGAATCCCCCAAACCTTTGCCGATCCTTTTTTTTTTTTGTAACATATGGAGCAAATTTTAATTGTTAAATAATATTGTTGGTCGACATGCAGTCAATTTCGAAGGTCAATAAACTTTTTTTTAGATAACCATAGCTTGTGTTACATTTTTTAAAGGGGAAAGATTAAATTTTAAAAATATAGAAAATATAGGGGGTGTTCCTTTTAAAATAACATAGTTGCCCCATAATAAAATCGGCCATTTTTTTTTGAGCTTGGAATGTCAAAAATCGGAAAGGTACGAGAATAAACTTAAGAAATATAAGTGCATCTGCAAAACCGCATCTTGATTTTTTTTGTTCCAAAGTTTTCTCGTTTAAAAATGGGTCAAAATATGGCCGGCCACCCCAAATATTAATCCCAAATAGTCACAAAACTAATAATTACAATTTTTTAAAACCCCATACTTTTGGGTTTCCGTTGCAAAATTTTTTTTCATATAGTATTTTTTAACTTTTTTTTTGGGATTGCTTGCCAACATTATTTTAGAAAAGGGAACCACTTTGGTCCAGGTCCGGAGTATAAAAACAAGCTTGCTCACCCCTTTTTGACCGTTTGAACTTGCAGATCGCCTGCACGAAAACCCAAAAATACTAATCGTTTCGGTGGCAAGTGGGCCCTAGTTTTCAAGATAAAATTAAGAAATAATAGAAATTTAAACTAAATGATTAGGAACTTTTTGGACCAAAAATTATAAAAGCCTTTTTAAATTATTGACGTTGTAACTTTTGAAATTATTGACGTTGTGTCTTTTGCAAATTTAAAAAGCAATCAGAATTTCCCAACCTTTTCCACAATGTTCCTATTTTTTTTTTTTAATTTTATTTTCAGCGGTGGAAAACTTGCCCCCAAATGTAAATAAGTGTTTTTTTTTTTTTGGGCTTTTTTTTTTTGTTGCATGCAAGTTCATAGGTTTTGATAGGGTTGAGCAGGCTCGTTTCTATACCCCGACCAGACCGAAGTGGTCCTATTTTCTAAAAATTTAAACGAGCAAACCAAAGAAAATATACTGAAATATAAATACCCGCAAAACAATAGAACCCACTAAATAATCTTTTTTAGTCATTTGCAAATATAATACAAGTAGTTAATAGATTATTTTTAAAAAAACTGTCTTTATTAAGCAATAGAATATAAAAATTTGTCGTTTTACAAAATCTAAAGTACCAAGATGGAATTTAAACTTACTCTACAAACATTTCCTGCTGATCTTTAAAAAATGCGGATGTATCCATCATATTGTTCTTCTGAAGGCACGGGGCACCGGGGGTATCTTCGGTCATCATTTTTTGGAAAGTTTTTGTGAAAATTACTAATCGATGCAACAACAATAACCACGTGGACGTATTTTTAAAAGAGCGCGTTATCGCGGTCCAAAAAATTCGAACTTAAAGAAAATTTAAATGCTTGGCGCCGAGAGATCGTGATCAAGGTCGTACTGGATGGTTGGAACTGCGTTTTTGTGGTATAAAATTAGGCCCATTTAGAGAAATATTGGAATTTCTGTTAATACTTTAACTGTTGGGTTTAAAAATGATATATATTCTTAGAAATAGTTGGTATACCGGGGGGTTTTTCAGGGTGGGTTTTATAATGGAATATTTTTTTTTTTGGACATGGCACACATAACATGGGGTTCTGACTTCCGAACGATTTTTTTTTAAATTTCGGGATTCTTCGTAGATCAATAGGGAAAAATCTTTTAAATAAACCATTTTTGTGCAAGCCTATAGGGTGCCCAAAATAACCAAAAAATGAAGCTGTTTATTTATTCCTATATAAAAGTGAAATTTCGTCTAAATCCAACGGAATAATATTTTATATTTATTTAGGGGCTAAGATAATTTGATTTAATATTTGACATATACAGGGTGGTCCCGTATCGAATAAATAATATGAATATGCCAACTAAATGTTAATTTCGGGACTTGTATATATTTTCAGAATTTATACAGTTCTGACAGTTCATTAGGGTAAATTTAAGTTAAAAAAATTTTTTGGGTTTTCTGTCCCAAATATACAGGGATATTTAGAACTAAAAATTTTTTTGGGTTTTTCCACAAGATATTTTGGGGGCAAATAAAGAGGTACATAGTTTTAAAATCTGCATATTTTTCTGGCAATTTTTAACAGAGATGTAATAAAATTAAGATACCCATAACTAAAATAATTTTATGTACACCTACAGGTGAAGTATCTAGGAGGGTTTTATTCACCATGTCTTCTGGATTTTCCTATATTTTACCGCGCAAAAGTTCTGGTGTGAAATTACTTATTTATAATTTAATATTGTTTATTAAATTATTTATTAATTAATATGATTTTTAGCTTAAAAAATTTTAAAAATGCAAAATTAGCTTTTTCTTTTTTGACTTGGAGCACAAGAAACTGACAAAAAGTAAAATTCTGAAAATTTATACAAATAATCATAAATTAACATTTTTATTACTGGCACAAACATATTTATTTCTTGATACAGGCACCTCTATGGATTGAATAGCACATCACTTTTTTAAATCTAAGCGATTACTAATCGGTAAGTAATCATTCCCAATCAGTAATTTGATAACATTGCTCCAGTTTATGAATTGCTGGAAGACCTTTTTGCACCTTTGTTTGGACTTCATGGGAATAATAGCAGAACATTCTGCGACCCAAGCATTCCCCAGATCAAAATCGTCACTTTCCTGCATTTTCTCACCCAAAATCGAATTGAACGAGCTTAAGTTGACAAATCTGTGACAAATTTGATACTTATAACAAATAATAAATTTTGGTGAAACTTAATATGCCAGCTGGGTATTTAAATAAGGTGTTTACACACCTAACATTATATTTTCTTTTTTTTTGCATTTTTAGAAACACTCACTAACCTTAATAAAAATTTTTTTTATAAGGTCATGGATGATGGCCCTGAAGGGCTCGGTAAAATAGATTAACTTGTTTGATTGACTAATAAATCTTTTTTTCCATACAATTTGATAAAATTAACATTTTTAAGTAAGTAATGCCCCTATTTTAAAAGTCTAACGAAATAAATATTTTAAAGGAAAATTGGCAAAAATTAAATAGGGTCATTGTTTTGGGAGAACGTCATAACCTATAATAAGAAATGTATTGTTGGTTCCATTTAAAATTTATAAGTTTTGGGTCATTTTCGGAAATTTTAAAAGTCAATAAATCAAACAGTGCATATTTATGTCCAATATCGGGGTTTTTTATTTTTTTACCCTTAAAAATAACCTGTTTTGGGAAAACAGCTCTAAGAAACTATTAATAAAAATATATTATTTATTAGTATTAAACAGCTTAAAAACTACAATACTTAAAAAAAATACAATATTCTTGCCAGTTTATTGCATCTTTTGCAATAATTTAGGTATTTACCTGAAACAAAAATATTATTAACCCTATATACAGGATTATGTAATAATAAAAGACTAGTTTTTTATCCATTTATTGTCAAATGGACTTTTACAAATCAATTTTAACATAACTTTGTAGTAGTTGATCGAATAAGGATAAATATTTATTAGCTTTTACGCAGCAAAAAACAAAAAAAGAACATTATAAAATTAAAAATATCACATTGCCAGCGTATGTTCACTTATCCTCTGAAAACTACAACTGGAAGATTTAATTAAATATTAAACGATATTTTAAAATATCTCAGGCAGTTAGAAAGTGTAGGTATGTATTTAAAAAGGTAAAAACTAAAGATAAATAATTTCACTTTCTGTATACAGTTAATTTAAAATTTGACTTTGGCAGTAATTTTTGCTTCGATCAAGATAAAAATAATCAAAAAATAGTAATCACGTGATTTGCATTATTTGATAAGTTTTCTTTAAAAAATTAAAAGTTCAGTTATTTTTAAAAATATAAAAATTGACCCCCCAAAAAATAAAACAAGAAGATTGTTAAAATTTAAAGAGATTTAAAATACGTCTAGTAGTAAGATAAAAGAAACTGAAAGTTGCCTCCTCTCCCATTTTGACTTGGTTTATACAATTGAAAAATTTTTTTCGGCAACGTTTCGTTTTCGAGATATTCATCATTAAAAATTGAAATCAAATAACCTTATTTACACTATTCTCCTTCTTTTTCATAATTCTTGATTTTTTCACTAAATTGGCACATAATATTTGAAAACACCTTTAAAACTTGTTTTTTTATCTATTTTCATTTTTTTCCATTTAATTGCAAACCTCCACTTTCACACGTCGGATCGTGGCTGCAACCATGTATACACTAGAGAATCATGACCGCCCTGCTTAAGAGTGAAGCTTGCAATTTAATGGAAAAAAGGTGTAAAAAAAATAAAAATATAAGGTTTTAAAGGGTGTTTATCAAAATATAGTGTGCCACTTTATATAAAATAAGAATTGTTCAAAAAAAAAAGGGGGGGTTAGTGAAATGAGGTTAGTTTGATTTTCAAAGTTGATGATGAATATCTCGAAAACAAACGTTCGAAAAATATTTTTTTAGGTAAAAGCCCCCAAAAAAACCCCGTATCCAAATTTGGTCAAAAAAGGGAGGAGGCCTTTCGACAATAAAATAAAAAAAAATATATGTAAAAAATTAAAATTTGCAAGAAATAATTTTACATTTCATATATATTTATTTTGTTTTTTATTTTTACCTTTAAAAATGCAAAATTTTAAATTTTTTAAAATAAATGTTGACATACAGCTCCAAAAATTTAAATATATCGTTTTTAAACACAAATAATTTAAAAACTAAATATAAAGGATAAAACATCGAAAACAGAATTTTAGACCTTTGTCAATTTTTTTTTTACTACCTTAACCTCCTTTCGGGCTCCATAAATTTTGCTATAAAAAGTCGACCATAATATATTATATCAAGTCAACTTTAATGTGCGTGCCGACACACATTTTATTATCTCTACTGCGGAAGCCCGAATACTTTTTATTTTTTTTTATCGAGTTTCTTTATCTAATTTCTTAAAGGGGTGGTATATAATATTCCCTATTTTCAGTAAAATGTAACAATTTGAGAACTTAACCGGAGATATCGATAGTAATATAGGGTGTTTTGGTGATAAATACAATATATATTTTTATAGTTATTTTGGGGAAAAAAAAAACAAATATTGCACAGAATTCCCGGCATTGATCTTTGTCTTGACCAAGACATTTTTTAAAATGTTTAATAATTCTGGACTTGAAATTTTTCCCCTATATTCCGAAACACCAGGCTTATTTACATACAGTGTGTCCCAAATTGGTGGGAATGTAGGGGATTTTGGGAAACAAGATAGATAGAAAATCGGTTAAAGGGGGGAAAGTTTTGGACAATTATGTTAGTAACCCAATCCCGTTTACTACATGATTCTATCTATTCGGGTTTTTTGAGAAATTTTGAAAAACCTGGAAAATGCATTTTCGAAAATCGGCCATTTTTTTTTTAAAGTAAAAATTTTTTCAAATCTGTAAAAACTTTTAAAGCAACTTTTTTTGTAGAATATGACCAAGTAGTCAATTTTTTTTTTCCCGTTTCGGCTTTTCAGAATCATCATCAGCTTTTTTTTTCATATGGACGCCATATTGGATTTTACGCAGCCAAATAGTGCTTTTATTCTGATTTCAACAAGGGTAGAACATGTTATAATTTATGAGTTTATAACCTCATTTATTCAAAACAAATATTTTCAGTTGGCCTTGATTCCGGCAACGTCATTTTTTGTAAACAATTAAATATTAGTAATTGGCATAATAGATAAGCTGAAGAGATATTTTACGAAAATGGGAACATAGCTATAACGTTAATACCGTGTTACAACAAAATGTAATGGCGCCCATATGAAAAGTAAAGTGATGAATCATCATCAACTTTCTTTTTCATATGGGCCATATTGATTTTGTCGCAGCCAAATAGTGTTTTTTTATTCTATTTCAATAATTTTAAAAATGTTATAGTTTAGGAGTTTATAACCTCATCCACTTCAAAAAACAAATATTTTCTCAGTTGGCCTTGATTCCGGCGAATGTCATCTAGCGTCATTATCAAGTTAGCTCGGGTACGTTATTAAACATTTTTAACTTTGTAAATGATTAATTATTTGAAGAAAAACTTGATATTTTGAAACGTTATTTCCAAAGCAATAGAAATGTTAATAAACTGCGCAAACGTATTTCGACAATTTCCTAAAAGGCAACATCCTAAACTAACATACTTTCAAAAACTGGTTACAAATTTGTTAAATTCGTGGTTTTAAAAAAACCACGACTTAGAAGAACGTTAAAGAAAATCGACAACGAGATGCCAGAACAACAATTTAATAAAATCCAACATCTTCAGCCAGGGATGTTGGATAGAGAATTCCACTTTTACCTAAGTTAACCATTCATAGGGTAATTAGGACTATTTAAAAAATATCGTTAATATGTTGAGAAATATAGACAACATTTTGAATTTAGGGCGTTATCTTACATCTTCATTTTAGTGGAAATTAGTTTAGCCACTTTTCATTGTTTTTGTTTTCAATTTGTTCCAATTAACTTGTTAGGTGTAGTTTTGTTGTAACACGGTATTAAGTTATAGCTATGTTCGAAACCCATTTCTGTAAAATATCTGTTTAGCTTATCTATTTTGCTAATTACTATTTTTTTATTGTTTACAAAAAAAAAAATACGTTCGCCGGAATAAGGGCCCAAATGAGAAAATATTTGTTTTTTAAAAAAAAATGAGGTTATAAACTCTTAAATTATAACATGTTTACATTGTTGAAATTGGGAAAAAAAGCACTATTTGGCTGGGTAAAAATCCAATATGGCGTCCATATGAAAAATAAAGTTGATGATGATTCTAAAGCCGAAACGTAGAAAATAAAAATTGACTACTTGGTCTTTCTACAAAAAAAATTGCTTTGAAGAAGTTTTTACAGATTTGAAAAATTTTCATTAAAAAAAATATGGCCGATTTTCGAAAATGCATGTTTCAGGTTTTTTTAAAATTTCTTAAAACCTGAATAGATAGAAAACCCTTTGTAAACGGAATTAGCTTACTAACATAATTGTCCAAAACTTTCCCCATTTAACCGATTTTCTATCTATCGTGGTTTTCAAGATCCCCATACATTCCCCACCAATTTGGGACACACTGTATATCCAGCCCCACACATTTACAGAGGAAGGTTTTGAATTTAAAAGGCAGGAAGCTGGTACATCGTTGTTTAAACTCGGACAATACATACGAATAGGCCCGTTATAAGTCGACTAAGATGTCTTTTCGCCAGTAAAAAAAATTACTCTGGATTGTCGCCGTTCTTCGGTAAGTTGCAGCTGGACGGCTTATTGGTTCAAAATCTTTGATTCTTTTATACTCCAGTCGTTAGAGGTTTTTTCCTCTAACCGACACCAAAGTTGATGAAATTTGGCATACTAGTAGGTTTTAAGGCGAAAAATCGAAAAATAAACGAATCCTTGCTGAGAAGTGTCGGAAAGAGGGTGAAACTACCCCCTAAACTTTTGAACCATATATATACTCAAAAAATTCAAATAATTCGAGGTAGAACAATAATTTGTAAGAAATCGTATCATCACGAAAAATGCCGGAATATCGGCCAGGTGGTCTCGAAAATTTCCCTTTTACTTTTCTGAAAAACAAAGGGCCCAGCTGCAAATGCATGCACTTGAATATCTCAGGATGCTCCGGAACAGCTATTTCAACTTGGAATATCAGGTAAATCTTAAAAAAACCATTTGCGTAGCTTTGGGGAACTCTGGTGAGTTTTCGAAAACTTATTTTTTATTATTACTGTCACGTTTATTAAAGTTGTCACGGAATGACAAAAGTATACAGAGGTGAAAACTTTACAGAGCCACAAGTAAAGAGTTTATCTGCCTTGAGGACAATCTGATGGTGAGTAAATGAAGTTGTTTATTTGCTTTATACTTACAAGAAGACGACAGGCCTTGGAGTCGGCGATTTGGGCCCAAATTTTTTTTGTGGCTATAGAGTGCTCTTGTACGTAAAAAATTTTTAAAAAAATTAAGCGTTGTTGAGAAAATTGACAAAAAAAAATACATTTTTTTGTATAATATATACTTAAAATGTAATATCGTTGTTGAACCGCTGCGGGGCCCTCAGGCAGCAGCGTTTGAAACAACCCAAAGGGTTTCCCGGGTTTGATTTTCCATGCCTTTTATTAAATAAATAACTATTTTAAATGTTTTAATCTTACAATACTTTTCAAATTTATTTATTTTAATTTTGTAATTAAAAAATTTTAACATTAGTTTAATATAAAAAATTATGCTCACGACGGGGGAAAACCTATAAGGAATATATTTGCAGGGTTTTTATCTCATTTTTGTTGAAACAATGTATAATTGTTTAATTGTTTAGAAAGTTATGAATTCTTCATTACTCAAGCTGTGAGCTGGAAGATCGCAATTAAAAAGTTATTTTTGCTTATCTATATCGGGCTAACTTTGAGCCCCAAATGGAAAACTTGCAACATAAAATTGTTAATAACAATTGACCATCAACTTCTAGGTTGTATGAACTCGAAAATCAAGATCAGAAAAGTATAGAATTACTTGAGATCTCAAAAATTTATGAAATACAAGCAGCGTACGTATTGGCTTTCCCCTGCCTCCTCACTAGCTGACCCCGTCACAACTCAGGGATACATCATGTTGTTCCTTTATCGCACTTGTAAAGTCCACTGCAAGGGGGTTAAGGTTTTTTTTCCCTTTCTTGCTTTTGGGGAAATTCCTTTTTTCCATGTTTAAGGCTGGTTTTCACCCCTTCCGACCCCCCTAAGCAAGAATTTTGGTATTTTCGGTTTATGAGTACCAAACACTACATCTGTACCAAATATCAACTTTGGAGTCGGTTAGAGGTAGGAGGTATTTTTGCCTCTAACGACGAATTACAAAAACCCAAAAAGAAACCCCATTATCTACAACATTCTTTGCTGTTTAAAATAAATTTTTTTTTAATAATCTTAACAAACAGTATCTTATTCAAAACGTTGCCAAATTTTTTTAAACATTTTTTTTATTTCTATCATCTGCTATCAAAGAAAATGATTAATTCTGCCCCTATTTGAGTCTTATTAATTTCAGGTAGCTGATGCCGCAATTTGATATATAAAAAACATTACCACCAAAAATTTTTAAAATAAAATGTAAGCCAATGTTTCCTTTTATAATAGCCCATGACACTTTCAACAAAATCAGCTAAGGGGCCGGTTTTTTTAAAACCTGTACGCCTTTTTTTGAATACAACTTTTTCTTCCAAAAAATGAAAGAAAGTTCATATAAACATGCGTCGAAAATGCTATGCTGGTTAGACTTTTGCGTGGAAAAAAAACACCCATGGCCCCTCGTTAGGAGTGATTATTGCGACGTTGATACCATTTTCGGGCCATAGTTTTATATTTAAATTTAAAATGCTTGTAAATCTTTATGTCGCCTAAAAATATTTGGCAAAAAATGTAATTTATGTTTAAGGAGTTAATTTTGTCAATAAAAAAAATGTGCCAGCTCTGAAAAGGTATTTGTATCCATCCACAATAATTACCATTTTTTTTTTTAAACTTTTTAAAAAAAGACCATGCTCTAAGGCGCGGAAAAATTATCATCACTAGAAAGCTACCAGATTATCCATTTTCAACCTTCGAGCATATCTTCTAGAGGCATTTGCAACGTCGTGGGGAACAATGTGCGTAAGAAAAAAAAAAATAGGACTATAATATTTTTCTTTTTTCTCCACGTGCTGATTAGTCGGAGGAATGGTAATACCTTGCCGACCAATCAGCATGCCGAGTTGGGTATATACTCCCAAAATAAAAGTATAACTTTTCTCTCTTGCTCTACGTGCTGATAAGTCAGTTTATTTTTTTTGTATTTTGTCTACTTTAGAGATAATACTATCTAAATGTTAAGGCAACATTTTATAAGTCAGGTTCGGGGAGAAATGTCGACACTTTTGGATTTTAGGAACTACTTAGAATGTTAGATCAATATTTTGTTACTACGTTTTTAATAAAAAGTATAGTAAGTGAAAATGTTAATAAAAGGTTTTTTAAATTAAAGTTTTGTTGTTTTAAAAAGAAAAAATAAAACAGTGCCCTTTTATACTAATTTATTAATAAAATGTAATAGGCATGAGTTATGTAAAAACCTGTTAAAAAAAAAATTTTAAAAGAACCCTTTGAGTCAGTCATCTGAGCTATTTATCGTATCGTTTGTTTTTAAAAAAAATATATAAAATGGCTTTGTTAGAGTCCCAAACCTTTTTTTTATATTCTGTGCATTTGTTTTTTTTCATGGATTTAATTGTTTTTTAAAGCAAAACTTTGAATTTAATTATTTATTGTCATTCAGTTGCCTTAAAATGTGCTACGTTGTTAATTTTTCCCCTTTTTTTTATTCTTTGTTAAACTTAACCCATTTTAAGTCCATTGCTAACTTTAATAATGCGATCGTCACTCGGTTGTTAATATAATAAAATAAGACGACAACTATTTTCTTTCCGACCCAATATAACTTTTTTTTTTTGGGGGAGAGGAAAAAGAACCAAACATCCAACTCACTTGTCTCAACACGCATATAAAAGTGTCCCAAATAAAATGTTGGGGTTGATTTTTTACACACAAGAAAGATATAAAGTTAACTGCCTGGGTACCAAACGGTTTTATTGTAATTGCCCAAGTCAAGATATAATGCCATTAAATTTCTTACAGTAAAACTTAATTAAAAACGGGTGAAAAAATGTCGGGTATAAAACTTTCGCCATCTGGAATTAGGATATAAAATGGCGATTTGCGAAATTGTGTGATATTTTAAAAGTTAGTGTTTTTTATAAAAAAAGCTGTCAGACGGTTGTAAACTTAAAGTTATTGATCGTTATATAATAGGGAAAATGGTTTTATTAAAGTTAATTTTAAAAATGTAACAAGCAAAAAAGTAAAAAAGAATCTTTCTGAAAAATAAGTAGGTACTTATATTAAAATGCCTTTTATAATGCCAAAAAAGGCATTTTAAAAGTTTGGTCCTGTTACGTAGTTTAAGTAAATATTTGTTCCTGTAACGGATTGATTTATTAAAAAATATTCTTTAAGATACTCGCAGACACTCGATTGACCCTTCCAAACTTGCAGATTACGTGCAAAATACTTTAAAACCGAAAAAATTTAAAAAACTCTACCAACGTATTAGTAAAAAATTGGTACGTATTTAGTTAAAATAAGCTGAAGAATATGTTTGAAGTTAAAAATATTGAAAATTAAAATTTTTTTAATAGTGATTATTTACATTTTTTTGGATTTATTATAATACGGGAACTTTATTGTTTTCTTTCAAGAAATATATAATTTGGGGAAATTTGACAGAAAAATACTGGATATTTTTTGTCGTATATTTCTAATTAAAAACCCCTATAAACAGCGTTTGTCGTTTTTTTAAAGGTAATGTGATGGGCCACTAATGTCAGCGTCTTTTGATTGAGTGTGTCTATCACCATTCGTTGGCCGATATTAATCCTTAGTTAATGGTTGACAAAAAAAAGACAATGATATATCCACAGTGGCCTATTAATTTAATCAGTTACAAATCCAACGTTATTAAGCATTGGCCCACTGCATTTATTCGTTACTCAGCATACGTTAGATCGTTTTTTGTTCTCTTTGGCCCTTTCCCTAATCACCGACAACTAAAGTGAAGCGTGCCATCATAACCTTACCTTTCAAACTTGGTAATTTTGTGTGATTAGGATGACGTGATCGGAAAGTTTGTACCGTTTTTTGGCAGTTTGTGTTTGGTGTTGGCAAATGAAAAGTATATTTTGGTGATATTTTATAGTTTTTAGAATCTTTGTTATTATTATATTTTGTATTATTATTGGCTGTTATGTTAATTTTGACTTTGTTTCGTATTTTGTATTTTAAAATTTTAAATTCATCTGCACACCAAATTGTTTTAAGTGCCTCGTTTGTCTTGTTTGTTTAAGGGGAAAATATTATAGTTTTTTATGTATTCATGTTTTTTTTTTTAAAAAACAAAATGTTTACATTTTTTTTTCATTTGGTTTTCCCGTGGTGTTCCAACAGTAAGCCTAATGAAAAAGGAATATTAGTTACTATTTGCTAATATCCCAATAATTTTTCCAACAGTGGCCCCAAAAAGAAACACAGTAAATATTAGTTACTATAACGTTAACACCCCAATGGTTTTTCAACAGTGGGCCTCCAAAAATATCATAGGGCCAATATGTAGAAGTATTGCTTGGGTATAAGTGTCGATGAGCCGGTGTGCCAAAACGCAATAAGGCCGATGTTGGCACCAACATATATTGTGTAATGAGCAGTTGAATAATTAAATGAAAAAGTATATTGGGCCATTGATTTTCCATTATTCAATGTTTATAGGAAAATTAAAAATTAAAATTAATATGTTATAATTAGTGACTAGGTTATCAATAAAAGTGTTATGGTAAAAACTTTTTGTATTGGCAGAAAGCGGAGGTATGGTGGTGGCCGCTGAATCGAAACGCGTTTTTGTGGTCAAATTTGTTAAATCATGCTTAATTTACAGTGGTTGGATATCCTAAAACATATCAAATTTCTTTTAAAGGTTTTTTTTAATTACGCCCATTTTAAATAAAAATAAATATTATTTAAAACCAGAATTTAAAGGTGGGTATTGTATTTCAAGCAACATATTGCACACTCTTTTAAAAGTGACACAAATCAAAATATGTAATTTAACAGTAGAGCCAGTCTTTAAACTTTAAATTCAGACTTTTATCTTTATATATAAATTAATTTTTGAAATTTTGACCTTAAATTCTGAATTCGGACTTTAATTTTTAAATTTAGACTTTAAACTCTTCATTTAGACTTTAATCTTAAAAAATATTTAAATTTAAACTTTAAACTCTAAATTCAGACTTTAATTTCTAAAATCGGACTTTAAACTCTGAATTTACACGTAAATCTCTAAATTTGGATGTTAAATTGCGAATTTAAAATTTTACCCTTGAATTCCGAATTAATTTTCTGCATTCACGTTTTAAACTTTACATTTAGATTTAATTCTTTAAATCCAGAAATAATTTTTTAATTCATGCTTTAAACTTTAAATTCAGACTTTATTCTCTGAATTCAGACTTCCATCTTTGAATTGTCTAAATTCAGACTTAAATTTCGGAATTCAGACTTTAAACTTTGGATTTAGACTTTAATATCTAAATTCAGTTTTTAAACTCTGAATTAAGACTTTTATTTTTAAATTCAAAATTAATTTTCTGAATTTCAACTTTAAACTCTGAATTTAGACCTTAATCGCTGAATTCAGTCTTTAAACACTAAATTCCGACTTTTCTGTCGAAATTCTTACGTATTCCTTTATTTTCTAAGATTAAAATCCAAATTTAAAGCTTAAAATCTTGATTAAGAAATTAAAGTTTAAGCTAAGAGTTTAAAATCTTGTAGTTATTAGTTTTATTAACCAAATTTTAGATATATCTTTTGTGTGCATAAAAATTTGAAAGTAACTGAAATATGGTTTTATTTTAAAGTTTAAAAAGAACATATATACGTTATGAAGTAATGTTACTTTTGTAAAAAAATATATATAATTTAGCGGTTTTTGGCATTATTCAGTTTGTAAAATATACTCACTTCTAGGGGGTTAATTTAGAAAATTGACTTGTTATGCCTATTTTAAAATAAAATACGGATTTTTTTTTGAAAAAGTGCAATTAACTTTTAATTAAATCCTTTTATTAAAAGCTTCATCAAAGCACCAGTGGGTCAGCTATAAAAGTATAATAAAAACATGTTTTTCTAGAGACAGTATGAACGGTTTTTGTTTAATATGTCTTTTACGGCTTAGTTTGCAGAAAACCACATCTAGTCGGGAAAGTAGGTTTTTTTCGGACTGAAAAAAAAAAGCTATTTTCCTAAAAGAAAACTCTCCGAGATTGTTACCTAAAACTACTCTCGTAAACTGTCGTTTAGCCTGCAGGTTTCCAGGACTAGCTTACAGTCTGTTTTGGTATCCTCTCTACTTACAGTATTATGAATCCTTTTAAAGAAATCATTAAAAGGGTTTTTTAGGCCACAACTTACCATAAGTTTACCCTTTCAGTTAATAAAGTTCGCAAAATTAGCGCATTAAAAAAGGTTTTCCCTTTAAAAGGGGGAAAACTCGGTTTTAACTGACAGTAAAAGTTAAAATAAAATTTAAAATTCCCCTTTTTTTTATTCATTTTAAAAAAGAAATTTGGGGAAAAAAATTTTTGGAAAAATTCCAACCAGATACTTTAAAGATAAACAAACAACCAAAGGAAATATTTGTGATCTGTCCAGTTGAACTTTGGATGGTAACTTTGCCTTTATCTGAGATAAGTGTTTTTGGTGGAATTTTCATTTACAAACTAAATGCCTTATTAACCAAATCGTTTCTTTTTAATTGTTTACACAGGTAAAAGTATCTGTTAAAAAAAGAAACTTTAAAATGAAATGCATCATAAATACTGTCTAATTTGCCTCGTTATGCCTTAGAGTCCTTTTGAAAGTCCTTACAAAGTCCTTTGTATTCCGGCGACAACGAATCCATTCATTAAATTTTATTTCTTTATGAAATTTTTATATTTTATTGTGAATAGGGCCAGAAGGGTCGCCTTTCCAGAGGATTCGATTGCTGAAATCATTAGCTTGAAGGGTTATGGGGTAATCGATAGACGTGCTCACGATATTTAAAAGAACTTCTTATTAAAAGAAAATATAGTAATGGGACATAGCAACTATTGTATGTTAATTATGTATTTTATTTATGGTTTATAAAATATAATAATAATAATGCTTTATTGTCATATAGGATTATATATTTCTTCGACAAAGCAAAATAAAATAAAACTATGATAAAAAGAAATAATAATAATAAATTATTTGATAAAAGGAAAAAACACAATATAATGGTTTTATGAAATAATTATATTCTAAATTTTCTTTAAAGTATTCAGGCAGTACATATTACAAATACACCGAACTGCCCGCTTTTGTAATAAAAAAACTGAATATAATAGATACGGATAAAAATTTTCCCAAAAACAAATGCCATATCTTATTATTGATTCAATTAAAGCAAAATAAATAGATTTTAAAATGGAAAATTCTTTTTAAACCAAAGTAGTTTAAAAAACATATCATGTCATTGCTCGATGGAGATTCTTCGGCCAAAAATAAGACAAAAATGTTAAATAAACATAACTCCAAAACTGCTCCATTTTTAAGATAAAGGGTGTTAAAGAAAACTTTTTAAAATCGGTATATTCCCTTTGGGTTTTTAAATTTATTTCAAATTTAGTACAGTTAGAACATTGAACGAATTATACCTTCTGATGATAAACGTTTGTTACTATTATGGACCAATGGCGTAGCTTTGGGTAATTTTATTAATTTTTTTTCCATTATTTCGTCATTACATTTTTGGAATTACCTTTATTAATAATTTAGTATATAATACCTATTTTATTCTTAGTTTTACATTAAAAAGGTACTTTGAAATTAACTCAATAAACGTAAAGGTCTAGATATTCTAATTTTGTACTTGCGTGGTACAACAAAAGGTAATATTTAAAATTAATAACAATTATAATTTTTACAAAATAAAAATCAGTTATAAAATCCTTGAATTCAAAAATTTAAGGGTTGGTAGGGGACCGTTGCCCTTCAGCCACATCTTGACTTTTATGTTTGGGGGTCCTTCAAGGACAATTACACACATTTTTAAAGTGCCTCAAGAACCTGCTTAATATTGTTCACCAGCTCTCCTACTAAACATTTATTGGGACACAAAAACCTGGTTAATTACAGAAAAAAAAAACATAAAGTTTTTTATATGCTAAAGCAAACCATCACATTTTGGATGAGATAAGCACATTTTTATTGTCAAAGCAAATTAATGACGTTCTGCTTTGTAAAGTGTTTGCATAGGTAATTTCTCTAAAATTCTTTATTAGATATACAATTTTTTGAATTTTTACAAAAAAATTTTTGTTTGGAAATTAAACAAGTTACACTTGGGCATGTTTATTCTAATTAGATCTTTCACATATTTTTTACAAGACCTAAAACTAATTTTGGATTGGGGCGACAAAATTCTTTACCGAAAACTAGTTATGTTCACTGTCGAGAAAAAAATCTGCCAGTGGTCACTTGTTACATATGAGAGGCCAAGATCTGCAGAACAAAGAGTCATTTAATCTTGTTGGCGCTACTTTTTAGAATAACCTCAACCGGCATTGACATATAACATTCATAGCCTTATAGCAGCATTAAAACAGCTTAGATTCTTCTTTTTCGCCAGAAAGTTTTTCTCTCCCTCTAATCTGTATACCTTATACTAAAAATATTAATTTTATGTCTGGGGAACGACGTCTCCTACATCTCTTAGCATTCTTGATTTCATTCAAAGAACTGTATACCTTATTACTGATCTCACGCTTACGGGAAAGCTTTCTTCTGTTGTCCACCGCCGGCTGTAGGGGATGTGTCGCTCGTTTATAGGTATTATTACAATTTCTGCTCCGAGGTGTTGGCCAATATAATTGGCATCTCCCAACAGATCAACACGTATTGCCACTTTTATGTATTCTTCTACACTCAAACTTTTAAGGTCCCGAACTTCCCATTTTGTTTGTTTCTTTATCCCTGAAATGTGGAAACTATGAAACCTTTGACAAGCAGAAGTTTTTCCTTTTTCTCCAAATCTTCCTCTTACCACACCCAAGACAACCAAGGTGCGTTAGTACTTAGGCCTTTAACCTTTGTGGACTGTCGCAAGATAAAAAAATAATCTAAGACCTTTACTTCAAAAATGGCCAAATTCAACAAGCTTAATTCAGAAAAAAAAAAGTTTGAGTGTTGATTGGCAGATTTAGTCGATCATAAAAACGATGAACGAGCTTGATCTTTGTTTAATTATCAACAATATTTAATAATACACATACACAAATTATGTGTAGATGGATAATACTTTTAACTAATTGTCTATACATGTGTGGTCAAATAACAAAAATTTTATTTGTCAACTTTATGGGCGAATATCCACTGCCAAGAAATTAATACAAATGATGTCACCTTAAAGGAGGCCGCACATCAAAGGTACATGAAACCTCAAAGATGAAGCATGACACATGAAACACGTTTCATAAAAATAGAACACGGCTAAACAAATAGAAGTCCGCACACCAATGAAACGGGTATGATTCATGTGCGTAAAACATTTTTAACGTGTTGAAACGTGCTTCATGAATTTATCGTGTTAAAACGTGCTTCATGAAATAGGTCGCGTTCTATTTTTCCATTTCAGTTACATTGTTTTCGTCAATTAAATACGTTTCTTAAATGAATAACGATCAAAATTTAATAATACCTTTGTTTCCATGGTAAAGCTGTTCGAAGATTTGTATAATTATAACTTGAAGAAGTAATGATAGTGCAATAGTCACAAACCCGGGACGAGCAAGAAGAAGATAATAAGGTACGAAATCAACATCGACGATTTAAAAAAGAGCTTAAAGTTCAGCAAAAAATGAAGTAGAGACACAACCTTCTTCAAGTCTACGGATAACAATACCAGAAGAATTTTTTAAGGTTCTATTGTTGACTATACAAATTTTGTTTTTGTCTGTTTGATAAGTGTGTAAAAATGAAACGGTTTCGTTCTTCGCAATTTATTGTTTTAGGTTTTATATTTCATACTTCGTATTTCAGGTTTCATACTTCTCTGATGTGCGGCTTCCTTTAGAGTTGGGTGGTTTTCCTTCTTACATGTTAATCAGTAAATTGAAACACAACAGTCATAATAAGAGTCCTTACATAAATACTGTCAAATTTTGTCTTAAGTGGCCAAATTTTGTGACAAAAGGCAATGTGACTCAGTTTATGTGGCGGTGACAATAAAGTCACAGGGGGTATAAAAATGAATAGAAGCGCGCTAGTAGCGGGTTTAAGATAGTTAAGTTATGCAGCTTCTCCAAGATATTATCTGTTTCTTGCATATAACATAAAAAATGGCATTTTTTAATTTTTCCTCCGGAGTGACGACGAGTTGATTCTTATTTTTTATCTTTAAGCCGCTTATTCATATATTTACCTTTAAATGCTTAAACAATAAAAGAAATGTAGCTAAGTATGTTACTAACGTGTATGCTAAAAAGCGGATATTAAAGCAAAGCGCTCTGGCTATACAAACACAACATTATTTTTTGCCAGTAGAGTACTAATGAATTTACTTTTAATACTTTCAACCAAATAATTTACTTTCCTTTAATATTATTACTCTTGTCATTAAATAACGTTTTAAAATAAATTATCAATTAAAGCATCCTTACAATTTTCTGGATTCAACTTGAGAGGCGTGCTTAGAAGTACGTGCTCAGAATAGTAGAGTTAACTTCTTATCGGAACTGCACGAATTCGCTAACTGGTCAAAACGATTTCTGCTAGGAAATTGGGTTATTAAAACACTTTTTATAAAAATTAAATTGTTTAGAGAATGCCAAGAAATAATTGGAAAAGAAAAAAAAAACGTATTTGGACTTCTTCTAGAGTCGTAGCGCATAATATTATTATAAAATATATTTTATAGAATAACGGAGATATGTTAGTTTTAATTTGACAAATAATTATTTTTGTACCAAGGGCGTAAAATAGTACTTTAACGACTGCTGCTAAAAGTTGTTGTCCGAGCTGGGCGGGGCCAACCATCACCTGAGGGCGTAAAAGTGCTTTACGCCAGTGGAGCAAACACTATTTTTTGTACGTATGAAATTCATGACTAAGCATTTTCTGGAGTTATTTTTTCTTAATTTTTGTTAATTAATGTTTTGGTATATCGGATTCTTTTACTGATGATATTGTCAAGCTTAAGTCAAATTGATTAAACAACCTTAAGTTACCAAAAGAAATAATTACATGTTGTGTCAACAAAGTTGTCAAAAAATGGTTTTCAAATTTAAATTATGAGCTAAAATAAATAATCTAAAAATGGAAAAAGCAGCAAAGAAAGTCTGCGTACAGTTGTTGCCAGAAAAGTCAAAAATAATGTATAGAAAGGCGGTGATTTTATGACATGATGCAAATTACGAACGGTTCAGTCCATAACAAAAAGTGCGCTACTGGTATACTTTTGTTAATTGTTTAATGTTTTAAATTGTAATCGGTGTACTTTTAACATAATGTTAAATAAATAAATAAATAATTGTTTTACCCAAAATTGAAGCGTTATTACATTTTATTGTTGTTTTACAAATTTATAAATGCGCCCTTGAATGGGAGCGTAAAATGGTATTTTACGCACGGTCGTACAAAAAAAGATATGTTTTTTTCATATTCGTAATCTTCGGAAAAAACTTTTTCAATAATTGTTTATTTACATTTGTTAACTTTATTCCCAAAGAAGGCTAGTTCCTCCTCACGTCCAATCCACCTAGAAAGTATCATCAAGAATACTACGACATCTCGACAGTAATATGTTGGCATTTCATCTTGCATCTTCAGGAATATTTAAATAATCTTGGTAAGTCATTATTAAGGAATTTGAACTCTTGTTGTCAATTAGTGATCCACAAAAATGTGGTCCAATAAAAATGTAGCCAACATCGCCAAATTTTCTCTGCAGCAAGTATTTTTTAACCAAGGGTACTGGTTAGCTACTGTTCGCATCCAGTGTTTAGCCCAATTATGTTTATTTATGTCGATTACCCTAACCAGGGTTGTAAAATTCGCTTTGTTGAAAAATAAATAGTTTCCAATAAAACTGTTTTCAAAAATCCATCATAATAATAGATCTGTGGGAAACCAGTGACCAAACTTTACCGCATCTCAAGATCTTGCTCAAATAGTTGCCTGTGGATAACTAAAATCAAAAATCCAACCAATTTTTTTTCAGGTAATTTTTTTTTTAAACAATAATTATTAATAAAGGCCTTTTTTTAGAGTTGCCGCAGGGGCGAGACAGAGACGAGGTAAAGCCTTGTCTCGTCTCGTCTCGAAAATTTCGAATATTATATTTCGAGACGAGACGAGACAAGGGTCGAGCTGAGACGAGACAAACGTTTGTCTCGTCTCGTCTCGTTTTCTGTCCTCATTGTCTCGAGTTGTTTGGTTTATTTCAATTAAATTAATTTCAATATACGTGCATTAATAATGTATGGGATAATTTAAATAAAGTAGATCGGAAGTTTAAGCAAATGCTTGGACCAAATCGATTTTTTATTTTTTTGGGTACATGTTACACATTTTAAACTAATTTTTATATCTTATGCACAGTCACAAAAGTGAAATAAAACCAAAAAGACATATTTCTTAAATGAACTTTTCTATATTTTATTATTACATTATTATTCCATTTGTTTAATTCTAGAAATGTTCATTCTCAATTGTTTTACCAATTTTTGCTTTTTCATAATAATTAAGTATGCAAACCATCTCTAATGACAATATTCCTTATACCTACATAACTTTCTGGAGTATAGAATATATAAAGTAATCCTCAGGAATGTCACAAAGAATAAATAAATAGAGATCCAAAACTGTAAAAATATAACTAGGTATGGGTATTCTTTAAATTTTAAAAGTACTGTAGCACTCTAATACTTTATATTATACGTGCCTGTCTAATTCAAAACATCGTTAAAATTTAACATACTATTTAACCATATACCTAATACTTAGATAAACACAGTATCCACACATCTTATATTCCAAGGCATTAAACTACTTACTCCTCGTCATCGTTGACTCACCCTGTACACTATATACCTACAAACTAATTTACCCAAAATCACCTGAAACTGGTATGTATTTTAAGAAGGATGCATTGTTTTAGTTTAAATTAAAACTTTTTAAAACAAATATGGCAAATCCTCAACTAACAGAAAAACATTAAAAACAACCCTCTGACGTCAAAAAGTGCCGCCGCGCCGCCTGTTACTTTGCCCGACACATCGTTTTATTCAGGATGCGGCAATAGTTTTTGCATGCTTTTTGCTATTTAAAAGATCTAGGCGGTTGCATTTTTAAAATGTTTTGGCATTTTTTCACTTACTTCATTTTTGTGTTTGAAGCTTTGTTAGAAATGAGAGGTGAATTAATATTTTTTTAAATGGAACACTCTGTATAAATGCTTATATTTTTATAACACGCCTTGTAAAGAAAAGTTGACGTGATTAGACTTTTTCTGTAAAATTGTGTCTTATTTTCTCAAGAGTGGTGATTTCAAACTTTACGGACACCCATAATATGCAATAAAAATAAAATAATGAACCTAATAACGTTTGTTTTTATTTAAACAAAAATATAAGAACATATAAGTGACACAAAAATGTCCACAAAATGAAAAAAATCTAAAGAATATTGGAACATAAGTCATAAACTCTATTACAAACACAGGTAAAATGTTTTCTAGAAATTTTCTTATAATTATGCAGGGTGTTTGAGTAGTTTTAAAATCTTTAATAACAACGGATGGAATCTTACAAAAAAAGTCTCTATAAACATAAGTTCGGATATGCATCGTTTGAAATTGGAAATACGCAGGGCCCTAAAGTTAAAAGAAGCTTTAATTGTACATAATTTTTTTAAAAACAATCTCACGTAGCCTTTCGTTATTTGAGTTTTCGAACAGTAAACTCCTACTTACTCGAAATTGTAAAGTCGATTTAAATTTTTTCTTGAAAGCAAAGAAAATTTAATAAATCCAGAAAACAAAATAGTTGTATTTTAAATTATGTTTTGTCAGAGGTATACACGAGTGCTTAAAATTACAATTATTTTCCGATAGCGTGTTTTCTCATAATTTTACGAGTCCGAGGGCAGTGAAATTTTAAAAGAAAACACGTGAGTAAAAAATATCTGGTTAATTTAAGCACAAGCGGTATTGGGAATCTTTCACGAATCAAAACTATTAGATAAAGTTATAAACTTAAAATTAAATATTAGTTCAACAAACCGTCATTATTGTTAAAAATTTCGTATTTAATCAATTCGACAGTAAGTATAAAAACCATGTTGCCTAGACGACGTCGATTTTCCGCTGTAATTTTTCCATAATACCCTTCTCCTATGGAAAATATGTACATAAGTGAAATATTCAAAATAATTAAAAAATAATAAAACAGGTAGCTCTTAAAAGCAATTAATTTTAGATTTTTTAACACCCTATATTTCTGAAACAGTATTTCTTCAATCTGTATAAACATATTTTTGCAGATCAACTGCTAATCGGGTAACACTAAATCTTAAACAACCTGTATAATTCTTAAGAACTAGAAATATATTGTTGGAGCTTTATTACAGTTAGTTCACACTTAGGTTTAAGTCATTAAAATTTTCGAGATGTCTCGTCTCGTCGTCTCCCAGAAACTTATCTCGAAGGATTTTTATCTCGTCTCGTCTCATCTCGAGAGGAATTCGAGACAAAATGCTGTCAGGACGGGATAAAATGGCTTCGATACGAGACGAGACGAGACGTCATATCTCGCGACAACCCTACCTTTTTCGTTTTTTTTTTTATAATAACAAACGTACTGGCTATATCCTTTACTCATAAAGAACGTTGGTAGAAAATTAAAAAAACCCTACAAAATGGTTTTGAAAAATCCCGTTTCGACCATTTTTACCGAGAAAAGCCGGAAAAGCGCTTTAAG
This sequence comes from Listronotus oregonensis, assembly GCA_019359885.1. Taxonomy (NCBI): domain Eukaryota; kingdom Metazoa; phylum Arthropoda; class Insecta; order Coleoptera; family Curculionidae; genus Listronotus; species Listronotus oregonensis. The sequence goes on from JAHBCN010002595.1 coordinate 54,028, forward strand.
AGACTTTTTTCAAAATTCGTATTTCCCGTTAATTTTCAATATAAGGCTGATTTTTGGAAAATGATAAGTCAATAACATATATTTTGAGCTGCCGAAAGATGAAAATTGTCGCAATATTAGTTTTTAATTAATCCTCTATAAACAAATTAGGCCCTTATCTTACAAGTGCCGTAAATATTAGGCAAATGGTCCGATTTCAATTTTTATAACGGCTTTTTAAATTTGAGATTAAATGCTTCAAATTGTATATCTCACATTTATATAGATTGGGGAACATTGTTAAAAATGCTTGTCGACCGCGGAAGGAGCACCCAGCAACGAATATACGTCTCAGTCGCGAATTTTCGCTCGACGCGCTAGGTTCACAAGCATTTTTAACAATTTTCCCCAACCTATATGAAAATGTGAGATATGCAATTTGAAGCTTTGTCTCAACTAAAAGCCGATTTAAAATTTAAGTCAGATATTGCCAAGGCACTTGCAAGATACGGGCATGAATTTGTTTATAGTGCGATTGAATAAAACTATTATTACGACAATATTCATCTTTGGCAGCTAAAGTATATGTTAATGACTATCATTTCAAAAAATCGTATATGTAAAAGAGTAACGGGAAATAATTTTAAAGGTCTGATTTAAGCGCTTTCCGGCTTTTTCGATGAAAAATGGTCAAATCGGGATTTTCCAAAAACCATTTACAACTCAGGACATTTTAAATTTTACAAACGGTCCTTTATAGTAAAAGCTATGTAAAAAAAAGGTCCTTTTTTCAAAAAATACCCTGAAAAAATAATTGGTGGAATTTTTGATTTTAGTAATCTACAGGTTATTCTGGAGGTCATGGCGCAGTCATATATTTGTTAAAATTAATTATAAAAATGAACTTTTTTTGCTATAATCATTGCAGTATAAGCTCAATGTTTAAATTCATTGCGGTAATTCTTTTCTACACTTTTTAACAATTAACAGCATCATGTCTACTTGGTGATCGAATTAATTCATTTTTAAAAATATTTTCTAAGAAGCATGACATTAAAGTGGAGAAATTGCAAAATCGTATACGTTGTATAAAGATAAATAATAAGGTTTTAATCTGATATAAAGGTAAAGATATGTTGTTTTTAATTTAAAAAAAATTAACACAGTTTAACACCAGCTAAGTGTATATTTGCATTTCGGGCAACCCTATAAAGTCCTATAAGTTACACAGGCTTTAAATAAATCGCTAACCTTAATAAATACTACAAAAATGTTAAGTAAGGCTTTGTTCAGTTTAGGCAATAGAACCTTTTTACATTTTTATTGAATAAAGTTTCTATGCATAAATACTTTCCGGCTAATGTGAATTTTACTTTCATTTATCCTTTTATCTCTGGCACTTAGTGCAGAGCGTCGAAAAAGAAAACGGCTTTTATTTGCATAAGATCGCGCATTTCGGTTTAAAAAGAAGTACACCTCCTTTACCTTTGTATAAGCATATTCAATGGAAGAAATATTATACGAAATATGTTCTTGCTCTTTCAGGTTTTCATTCATTTATTTTTGTTTGCATTTTGGATTTAAATCATTTATCATTAAAAAAAACCGGTTCCTTAAGGAAGCACAGGGTTATTCATTCTAAAGTAAACAGGGCTTTATTTTTGAACTTCCCTGTACTTTTTAAAAAAACGAATATAGCCATTTCGTGTATTTTTTTCCATAGAATTCAATAATCTAATCAGAAAAACATTTGAAACAAAAACAAGAGTGTTACAGCACGAGTGACGTATTTCTTAAATGGATCACCCCGTATATTTTTATATCAATAGATAGAGATTTTCACGAGGAATTCGGTGATATAGGGGTTTATTTTCTGTGATTCTGCTGCAATTGTTTAAAAACTGCATGATACTATAAGGATAGTTTCACCTGAAAAAAACTGGCTGCCACAGGTCACAGGTGCTTATTTGTCAAAGTCAAGAATTTTAAAAATACGTTTATTACTTTTTGGAGTAGTTTTATAATAAGGTTTTTATTAAAAGAATGGTTTCAAATTATAACATTCCCTTCTAAAAGTGGAGAAAACGCCAGGGAAACACAACGAAGATATGTTGCAAATTTCCACCAAAATATATCAGTAAAAACGATTTTAAAACTGAAGGTCTTATTCAAAGAAACAAAATCGTTACATATTAGAAAAAAAAACTACAATGAAAAAAACCGAGTCGAGCTATTTTAAATTATTTTACTTAGTATCCCACGAAGTCAATTATTGACGCAGTTAGATACTTGAGGTATGCCCTAAGAAGAGTAACCCATGCGACGGTTCAGAGAATACTGAAATATTTTGCAGCATTTAACACGTGAACAAAAGGAACTTTGCTTTTAATTTGTTTCCCAAATTTTAATTCATGAACAAGATAACGGTCCTACCCTGTTTCAAACAATTCTTTGGACGGATGAAGCTACGTTCACTAAACGGGGAATGTTTAACCGACGCAATACGCACAGCTGGGCAAGAAAATTCCAGGAAATTTTAAGATATTAAATACCAAGGAAGGTCTTCTCTTCACGTCTGGTGTGGTGTGCTTAACAATAGAATTGTTGGGCCAATATTCCATGAGAGATCCTTAACTGAAAAAGATATCTCAATCTTCTTGAAAACGATATTGAGGACATTTTAGAAGAATTGCCACTTGAAACGTATCGCAAGATAATTTGGGAACAAGACGGAGCGCCGCCCCGTGCTGTTCGTCAAGTTGTGCAGTATCTCAATCGCCGATACAATCAGTGGATTGGACGTTATGGCACTATTTGATGGCCACCTAAGAGTCCAGATATTACAATTTTGGACACTTTTCTATGGGGTCACTTGAAGAATGTCGTTTACCAAAATGGGAACACAAATACGGAAGAAATGAGAGAAAACATTGTAAATGTAATTAATCGTCTTAACCAAGACCCTCAAATAATATCGGCAGCTTAGAAAGGCTAAAGAGGGGTTATGGATCATGTTTCGAAAATAACGGGGGTCATATAGAACATTTAAATTATTAGTAATATTATAATTTTTTGTTATAAGTGTTCTTATTACAACCATATTTTACCTCGTATTGTATTTCAATTTTTTTCCGTTTATTGTAATTTTGCTGCTTAGTTTAGAAATAGATATATTATATCATTTGCAGCATACATATAATATAATATGAAGCCGTTCTTCTCATGAAAACCTCATTATAAAACTACTCCAAAAAGGAATAAACGTATTTTTAAAAATCTTGACTTTGACAAATAAGCACCTGTGACCTGTGACAGCCAGTTTTTTTCAGGTGAAACTATCCTTATAGTATCATGCAGTTTTTAGACAATTGCATCAGAACCACAGGAAATAAACCCAGCAACCCCTATATCAACGAATTCCTCGTAAAAATCTTTACCTATTAATATAAAAATATACGGAGTATTCCATTTATAGAATACGTCACTCGGCCTGTAACTCTTTTGTTTTTATTTCAAATGTTTTTCTGATTAGATTATTGAACTCTACGGCAAAAATACACGAAATGGCTATATTTATTTATTTTTTTAAAGTATAGGAAAGTTCAAAAACAAAGCACCGTTTACTTACTTACTGTACAGAAGGTATTAAAAATTTGCGCTAAAAAAAGCAATATTTAATCGTAAGGCATCGGTTATGTTTTGTTTATAAGCCGGAGAGCCCACAACACATGTTGTTCGAAGTGTTTGATTAAGGGAGCATTTAATATAGTTGTTTCGAAAAGATAGATGAGTAAGTAATCGACTGAATGCGTGACCCACCCAAGTACAGGGTGTCCCAAATTCGAGCCTCATCATTCCGATCTCGAAAACTTAAGGAGATACGAGGTCGGTTAAAGAAAGGAAAAGTTGCGCAATTTGATGCTGATTAAAATGCCGCCTTAAAAGTTTAAACACTTTAAATGCTTTTGAAAAAACTCAATATTCGCGAGTTCAATTTTTTTAATCACTCCATTTGATAAGATATAACAAAATAAATTTCAAATTCTTATTGCAACTTTTTCTGTCCTATAAGAGAGTGGTATTAGATTTACACACCGACGTTTTGTCTTTCAGCTGCCTTCATCAACTTTGTTTTATTTTTAATACGACCCTGAGCTTTTTATAACAGATTTTACGAGCTTTTAAGGTCCCAAGACCAATGATGTATCGCACTTATTCGAAAAATTTATATAATTGGCAATTTCCATAAGAAATCATGTGTTAGAGAAAGATAGAGAATAAATTTTTGATAAGTTCCTACCAGGAAATTATTTAAATGCTTTTTTTATAAGTGTGATACAGCAATGGTTTTAAGACCTTAGAAGCTCGTATAATTCGTTATAAAAAAACCCAGGACTGTATTTAAAAAACGAAGTTGATAATGGCGGCTAAAAGATGAAATGTCGGTGTGTAATAGCTATTTATGTATCAAGGGCGTTACTGGGACTATAATGCCCTGAAGGTCGAAATAGCCCGAGGCCTCTGGTCCGAGGGCTGATTTCACTGATGGGCATTATAGTCCAGTAAAGCACCGTGGTCATACAATGCTTTATGTTTACCAAAAAGAGTTTTTCAATGATATTCATTATTTATTCGCAATATAAAAATAAGTTGCACCTGTACCTGTATACGTAAGTAGATAATGACTGGTGTTAAGTTTGACTTTGATGTTTCTGTCAGTTAGTCAGTTGGCATTTTTATTTAACGATTTGCTCAAAATGGAAGAAATTCCACAAAATATAAAGAAAAGGCCATAAAAGCGACCGAAAATCTTTTGCCAGTTAAATCAAGGCAACAGAAATGATCGGGAGTATGGCATATTTGGTATTTGGAAAGATGCAACGCAATTCTTCAAATAACCGAAAACGTTTTAATGGCATATTTCAGGAACTGGTAAGTTATTGATTTTATTTTAATACATATGTTTAACAAACTTTATTATTTTTAGTCGGAAAAAACAGTCCGAACTCTCTCTGGACCAAGTATTCCACCCTAAGGTCTAGGGTTGATGGTCTATGAAAATCTAGACATTTCGCAATACCATCGTCTCATATCTTTTTAAAAGTTAAGTCGAAAGGATACGTCCCGAAGAAGTCTAAAGTTTTGGAAGGAGAACAAATATTAAAATTTATTAAGAAGGCTCCTGATGATATCTACTTGGTACACAAAGTCATATTGGTAATGGGTGTTTTGGAGGTTTAAGACGAGATGAGTTGGTCAAAATGACCATTGATGACATTGAAGATAGAGGAACAGTCTTGGTTATAAAGGTACCAGAAACTAAAACTTCAACTTCAAAAGTTTTACTATCATTGAAGAAGATTTAGGCGCTTTAAATTTAATAAAAAAGTACACAACATTAAGACCAGCTGGAATAAAGGAGCGAAGATTCTTTCTACCTATAGAAAGGGTCGATGTACAGTACAACCCATTGGAAAAATACCAAAGGAAGCGTCCCAACATTGATCGCAAAATTTTTAAAACTGGATAATGCAGAAGCTTACACCGGCCACTCGTTTGCGTCGCACATCGTCAACTTTACTTGTTGAGGCAGGTGCTTCGTTTGAAATGCTAAAACAACATGGGAAATGGAAAAGCTCTTCAGTAGCTGAAGGATATATAGAAGAAAGTATTTCATCCAAAAACAAAGTAGCCAAAATGATTGCCAATTCAGTTAATTCCGAGGTTAATTCCGTATCGACTATTGAAAATTCCTTAATGGACTGTTCTTCTATACAAACGCTGCTACCATCACAAAAAACACCGACCATCCTATAGTGGGATCAGCTACATTTTCCGGGACATTTCAAAATTGTAATTTTTATTTTGGAAATAAAGTTTAATTTTTAGTATCGTTTAAAGAAAAAATTATTTTTTGTATAAACTTGATCTTTATTGTAGAGAAATAAAATTGGGTAAGCAATAAAATTTCCATATTATGCATTAGGGATTATAAGCGGGCATTATCATAATGCCCGCTTATAAGCCCTAGTGTGATAGCAGGTATTATTGCTATCATAACATATTCCGTTTCTAAGCTATTATAGATCAATAATAGATAGGTAAAACATAAATGTAATACACTCTCTTATAGAACAAAAAAGTAACAATAAGAATTAGTCAAGTAAATGAAGGGGCAAAGCTTTAAATAAACTTGTACAGTTTTCCCTTGTGGCGCAATTCTTAGGCCTTCGGGGATGATTTCGAGCGAAAAAAGTTTATCAACATTAACAGGTGTGAAAGGGCTGAAATGACCTCTCAAGGCCAAAAAATGGGTTTTCCGCTAATATCTGCCAAAATAGGCGAATTGAAAATTTTTTTTTAAAACAAAATGAAGATCACTTGCAGTCTACAAAATGGTTTCTATAATTTTTTCAAAATATAATAGTTTTCAGATAACGGGGCCCCAAAGTTCCCTTATTTCAGCTGCCGCTCTACCGCTAAAATGCCGCTATCATTATAAATTCACTTTATATAAGCGGGCGGACGAATTGTTTCATTACTCGGGCAATAATGTACATTTTTTAATAATTTAAAGTTTATCGAAATAGGAAAACCCGTACCTATAATTGCATATGAGTTTGGGTCTATTCTGATTTTTTTAGAATATTAAAAAGCGGTTAAAGTTTTCTTTACAATATTTTAAGGGTATCTCAATAATTTATTGATATTTAAAAAAAAAATGGTTTGTTATTAGCATTCCTTTTTCTTTACCCTCTTTCTTGCGTTTTGATAAAAATTGTTTTGCCCATCTGCATTTTTTAGTTAGAAACTACTACTACCACATCTATCCAGTGTGGTATGTTATGGATTTTTCGACCGCCGTTTTTAGAAATATATTGGTGGTGCGAAAAATGGCCGACACTCAAAATCTACAAAAATAGTCCTAATTTTTGTAGATTTTGAGGTGTCCGCGAAACTTTTATTTTCATGATTGCTGTTGTTAATTTAATTAAATTCTTGTGCCTTGAAAGACATTTTAAGAATATTAATACTCAAAATAGGCTTTTTTAAAACTCTTTAAAGTAAATAAAAAATTCTGGTATGTCCAAAAACCACTTCATGAATTAATTAATACTCGAAGGACTGGAATTTAAAATAGGTCAATTTCGATAAGTAAAAATAAATTTTCCCCATGTAATTTCCGTTTTTCGGAAACTATATTGTGGTTCATCTAAAATCATAAAAAGATAATAAAAAAAAACTTTTTTTTGTTTTTTAAAAACTTAAAAATGGAACATCTAGTCCAGGATCCAGGGTCCATTTTTGCACTTGATTAGTATCAAGCTAATTTTCCATCAGAAGCTTCATTTTGATGAGATGCCCAACAATGACCTGTACGAAAACTCTCAATTGTGGTGGCTAACAAAGGTAGCAAGGATAAAATATGTTGATTTGAGGATTCTGAAAAATGTATAACTAACTGAGTTTTTTTTGTTTAATCTTAAGATAATCATCTAAATTATTTGAAAACATATTTGCCCTACAAAATGTATGGTTTAATCAAAGAGTCCCCTTCTTCCAACATGTATCGGTTACCAGGTCATCAAAAATGATAACTAACCAGTTGATTTTTTTTTACTTAGTTTATATTTATATAATATAACAGTCATATTGTCCTACAACTTGCGTGGTACTTTATCCTGGTCCTACGCTCAGAAATTGTTAATACCACAAGACCAGTTTTCCCATAACTGACTGTAGGACAAAAATATTACATATTAGCTTAGTGTGTTTTCTGCCCAAATGAAACAATGTCCTACAAGAAAACAGGTATGTATCACTAGTCCGACAAGAATTGTCATTTCTTCCTTTTCCTATTGGTAACATAAGATACAGTGAAAACATCTTTTTAAAATTTAAATACCTTTATTTTTTAATAAACTAGGTACAAAAGTTTGTGTTTTTACACTAAAAAAAATTAATCTTCATCAGATTCATCGGACAAATCTTCACTAACATCGCTGTCACCTTCATCTATTTTACTTTCCTTATTCGTGATATCTGACTTCGTAATAACATTTTACATCAAGGATCTGTACTACTACTTTTGAGCGTAGGACCGGGATAACGTACAACGCAATTTTTAGGACACTATGACTGTTAAATTACATCAATATTAACTAAGTAAAAGAAAATCAGCTGGTTGGTAATCATTTTTGATGACCTCGTTATCGATACATGTTGGCAGGAGGAGACTCTTTAATCAAACCATACATTTTATAGGACAAATATTTTTTTGAATAATTTAGATAATTATCTTAAGATTTAACAAAAGAAAACCCAGTTAGTAATAAACTTTTGAGAATCATCAAACCAACATATTTTATCCTTGCTACCTCTGTTAGTTACCACAATCCAGAGTTTTCTTACAGAAAATTGTTGGGCATCTCATCAAAATAAAGCTACTCAGGGAAAATTAGCTTGATAATAATCAAGTGCAAAAATGGGCCATGGATCTTGTACTAATCTATTTATACCCTCTAAAATAGTCTCTAGAGGGTGAAAAAAATCACCGAGTTCTGTCTGGAGCCCCACTCTTCTAAGTAATGACCCAAATACTGTATACTCTGTTTCAATACCATTGCATTTTAATATAACGAAAAGTCTTACTGTATTTTTAGACAAAAAAGTATCAAAGTCTGTTTTTAGTTTAAATTATCACTCCATTATATTTAAAATAAAAACAAAGTGTGAAAGGAAAACCACGATAACGAAATACATATTTATTCATGTTATAACAAAATGTTTAACAATGTATTACATTTTTAGGAATTATACTTTAATCCGGATTAGATTTAAATATATTGCAATTTGGTCCTTCGACTGTATTAGTAAAGTTCTGGTATGGACCACCGATTGCGTGAGTCCGACTCCTTCGTGACCGGTTTAATGTTTAAATTATACCACGATGCTTTCTAATAATCACCACTGCCTTTTATATTATTAACTAATTAAATTATAAAAATATTACATAAGGTAAGGGTAAGTTTGTTATGAACTTAATACTGAAGTTATTTGTGTACCTTGTAGCCAGCGCCGGCTCCAGCCCTTGATCAGGGTAGAGAGTAAGATTGTCTGTCAGCGCTCTTTGGTAGAGGCTTTTGCTTTAAGTGAATTGTATTTCGGTTTTATGTTTAATACAAATTAATTACCAAATTTTAAAAAACATTGTAATTGCAAACAAAACTTTAACATCAATTAAATTAAGTAGCTTCAATATATTATACTTCTGCTCTCAAAAAACATTATCAACATTTTATTTTTCGCTAATTTTTTTTCACATTTGACTTTTTGGCCCCCGTTCCAACCTGGTGCTTAGAGCTATCGCTCTAATTGCTTCAGTTTTATCTGATCCTATCCTTTTTAGATCTAGATGGATCGGAGACGTCTAGGGTGGGTGTCCAGTAGGTAGTATTGACTTTTTCTTTGTGGTAAGAGCAGGGCACGAAATGAAAACATAAACTATGACCATATTCTGATTTTCGAGGTAGTGTTTGGAAACAACACTGGTATTTCTCTTTCTTCTTATCTTAGCACATAAAGAGATTATGTCCTATGTAAAATGGGTGTTGAGGATTGACCGTTAGAAAGTGGGTATAGGCGGAATTTTGGTTTGTGTATATCGAAGTCGAGAATAGAAGATTTTAAAAAGTAATTCAGAGAAAAACTTTGAAAGTAACTTTTGCTTGCTGGATTCGCGTTTTGGCCATGGACGGAATCTTAGGAGAGTTATAATGCGTATTAAAAAAGAAGGTGTTTTATGTTAAGAGTATAAGTCTGCGTGATGTACTTATTGTTTTGATTAGGTAAATGATAAAATATGTCATATATGAGTGCGAAAGCGTGCATGTCTTTTATCGAAAAGAAATTAACATTTTTTTCTGTAAGTGTTGTTTCAGGGTATCGATACATAAGTGTGGATGTTCACGTTTCTAACGTACCAGGGAGACGACGAAGCATTTTGTTTTGGAAAATTTGGGCCTTATTGAACTTTATTTTACAGATTTGAACCAGGCAACTTAATTAGAGCTTAAAAGAGCTTTTACTTTGCGTTTTAAACTGTACTTTTTAGTATAACAGGGTAAACAAAAGTAATAAACATATTTAAACATCATTGATATTTTCCATATATTAATAAATAAAGTTATGTGGTAAAAAAAATCAAACTAATGAATGAGTAATTATTTTTTAATTAGTTCTTTAACTGAAATCAGAATAAGTTTACAAAAAAATACATGTTTTATTAGAAAATTAAAAAAAATATAAGTAGCATACCAAACAATTCTTAAATAATGGAAATATTTCAATTCCAGCTTTGCTGCATTTTTTAAGTTCTTTTTATAAACATTAGGAGAATAGTTTTGATTATAGAATCAATTAAATTTCAGATTTTAATACCAAGAAGCCTAAAAAATGTTACAATTTTTCTTTACTGTTTGTTGAAAGGCCCAATGCATAAATCTATTTACATATATGTTTATGTAGTGGGGTCCCCAGCAATAAAACTAAATATGCATCATAGTGGCATACTTGTTGGCACAGAAGGTGAGGTTTTAATTAGGTTGAAATTGAATTTCCACTAAACAGCAATTAGTAGTTTAAATATGCTTTTAAAATAGTTGAGCTGAAACTTTAGCAAACAAAATATTATTAATAAATTTGAAAATTCAAGCTTTTTGTTTTATGTATAAAAGTGTATTTCTATACACAGAAAAAACATATTATCAAATAGAGTATTTAGATATTTTTGTTTATATTTATTTAAATTGAGATTACCGATTCTTATTTGAAGAAAGCCACCTTAAAAGAAGTATTTCAAAATGATTAATAAAATTATTTCATATCCTCAGAATATATTCTCACTTTAAAAATACAGTCTAAAGCTAAGACTTTCATGATTTTGGTTTGAACTTCTTTGTTCTTCAGTTTAAAATAACATATAATTTTACTTTGAATTTCAGTTACTTTTAAAATAAAAACTGGTCATTTACAATTAAAATGACATATCATTTAAAGAACGCGTCCTGTATGTTCAATTTGAAACATTTGGATTGCTCAATTTGAGAATATATTTGCAATATAATCTAAATATAAAATTTTTGAAATTCGGAAATTTTCATTTCTAGAAAGTCAACCTACGATGTACCCCGATTGGCACCGGAAATTGGCGGTGCTTGATTTGCCGGGTCATTCTTGTGATTATAGATCAAGGTGAAGGGTATAGCGAAATTTAATCGGACTGTTCTAGTCCCGTTGCACGTGTTTTTGTTTTGGGTGTTTGTACGATTAAATAATGGGAGTTGAAGACATTTTACAACAGTGGGGATGTGATAGTGTTATTCAAGCCTAGGTAAGTATTTACACCATTGTTTTATAAAACTGTTGTCCAAAAAACCAAGGGTCGATAGATCTCAATTGTCACCAAAACAGGCATTTTTATTTAAATAAACTTACCTATAGAGAATACGCTTTTGTTTCATAACTAAACATGTTTATATAAAATGTTAGATATTAACTGATCTAAAAACTACTAAGTACATTGTATAAACCATTAATATTGTTACAGGCTACAAAATATGAGTACAGAGTGTGATAAAATTCAGTATACCTAACAAAAAAATATATACATATACCTACCTACATGTCTAATAAATTGTATATTTTTAAGAATTATTTTTAAAATATTTTTTTATTTAACTATTCAAAAATCTTAAATAGAATTGAAAGGGAAATTTGCGCGCGTTACATTTTTTTAAAACTTGCCAACTAGGGAAAATGGGTAAATAAAATTGAATAAAGCTATTCTAAGCAAACTGCTTTTAGTTAAGTATATTATTTTAAAACTTTGACTCCTGTAGCCTATAGGTACCCCAAACTGCACCTGTTTGAAAAAAAATTCTTACAAATAAAATGTATAATAATAATACATATTATGTATCTTGCTTTCTATATATTGTATAAGCCTGAGTATCTTTACTTTAGTTAAATGTTTAGTAGTACCTAGAGTACCTAGGAAAAACGTAGTATACGATTTGAGAAACAGTTTTTTAAATTAATTATATTTAAAACACTTTGTACTTGTAGTTTGTCGCCCCTGTACGTATGTATAGGAGTTAATTTACTTTTAAATTAAATTTTAACATGCATTTTATTTATATTTTATTTTTATTTATCTGTATGTTGGTATATAAATCTGATGTACCCACCTATTTACTTATTACAGAAAATTGTTGCTTAATATTTTAATTTTAGCATTTCGAATGTTTATTTTATTTTTTAGAAAATGTCAGAGGAAGACCAGTTGCCAGAGTTGTCCGAAGACCTTCTTAAAAACTAATCCCGTTGGTTGGGCCTCGAATGACTGTTCAAAGAAAAAAAGCTGAACTGATTTTTATTTCGTTACGAAGTTGAGAACAAGACTGTTTCTTTTTCCAAGAAAGTAGAACTTAAAGTTAATTCTTCTATAATGAAATTATATTTTTGTTATTTAACAGATTTTTAAAAGCTTCAGCAAGATATTTTTAATAAACGTTAAGATTTTTACCTGTTGCTTTTTTGTAGTTGTCAGCTAAACCTGTTATAATTATAATGGACTTTTTTAACACAGCGAAAAAACTTTTAAAAAAATTTTATACCTATATTAATGTTAGCTAAACGTAATAATGGATTTTTATCATTTTTAAAAAGTAACCGTATATTTTTGTATTTCCAATTTTAATGAAAGTAACGTTGTTTAGGCAACAGTGTTGAGGTCATATACAACATTATTTTACTAAAATTGACTGAATACGGAAAAAATCCGATACGTTAAAAAAGAATGTGTTCAGTTATTGGTGCAGCAGCTTCTCTTTAAATGTATTATACAGGGTGTAACAAATTGAGTGTATGCATGGGATCTTAAAACCGTAAGAGATATGAGGTTGGTTAAATTAAGGTAGTTGCGCATTTACTTGCCCTAAAAAAATGCCGTTTAAAATGTGAATTTTTTTCCAAATAGTTCCAGAAATATAAAAAAAATAAAATTTTCAAAATTGATCTTTTTTCTAACCTTATTTATTAACCGATTTTAAAATTAATAACACATTTACATAGCCACTTTATTTCCGCTAAATATTAGTGTTTTTGGATTTGCCATTCAACGTTTAATTTTATGACGACCATCATTAACTTTTTTTTGTGGACGCCATATTGGATTTTTTTTTACTTTTGAGTTTCTTATTGAATGACCTATTCAACGATGTATCACACTTGCATATCAGATTTGTGGTTCGGTACTTAGCTCAAAAAGTAATGAGAGTGAAAGAGATCCTATATGGCGTACACAAGAAAAAATAAAGTTGATGATGGTCGTCAGAAAACGAAACGTTGAATGGGAAATCCAAAAACCTACTTATACCAAAGATTTGCTATAATAAAACCAAAATTTAAATATTGAATTTGAGTATATCATATTCTTAGAAATACAATTGTAGGCTCAGATTTAAAGTACGATATTTTATTTTAAACATACTAACATTTCCGAATTAACTTTTCAGATTCGGTAGAATCTTCAATATAACAAAATCATATATTTATTTCTAAAGAAACTTTCGACTTATGCTGAGCTACTGATATCTTCATTCTAAATCTTTATAGTAACAATTTGATTTAATGCATGCATAAAAATAAATCTTTCATATGTTACAAATAACGATGTGTATATTTAATTTAAATAAATTTAAATGAAGTTTTTAAATTCTCAAATTAAAACGATATAGTCTTGGGGATATACAAAGCTAAGATAACCTTAAACTAATATTATTATGCTTAAATATAGTATATTCTTTTTTCCGTGTAAACTTAAGTATATAAATTTTTTCACTTGCAATCATAAAAAAAAAATTTCTTGTTTATTGCCTTTCAAGATTTCTGCAATAAACAGTGTTATGATGTGATGTTACATTGAAAAATATTTTATGATTATTTTAATATTTGTTTCATATCTATATCCCATAATCTAAAAATACAATTTTGCTGGAATGATTAAATGGTTTATTTTCACCTGTTTTTGTTTGCGCAAGAGTTTTATTAAAAGCAATATAAAATTTGGTTGAATATAACATATGGCAACGGGTAAATATTTGCTTTGCACATCCAATAAATTGATAACGAAGGCCTAATTTTCCCTTTTTTTTTTGTGGTAATTATTTGGTTTGCAAGATTATAGGTGTTATTGTAAAATATTAGTAAATAAAAGTTCTTTTAATACCAGTTTTAACTATTTTTATTAAAGAGATATGCGTTATACAAGATGTAAAAAGTATGATGCTCACGATTTTAATCGGAGATAGTGAAGCTCAAAACAAGTCAAAGGGGCCAAAATACATGGGTTAAAAATTAATTGTTTTTAAAAAATGGACTTTTAAAGTTTAAAAAATTTGGCAATAGTGCGAGGTTTTACATACTTACACTTTTTTTGAAGAATTGTTTATTCACATTTTTTTTGTAATTAAAAAATAATTGTACTAACCATTAAGCTAAATATTTATTTTTTTATTTTCTTTAAAGACTACAAAGTCCCTAATTATGAAAAAGAAAACAGCTGTAAATTGTTTTATGTGATACGTTTACTTCGCAGCCTAATGACCTCGTACTAATACCAGGGTTTTTTGCGCAATTTCCAAAATTCTTTTTTCTTGTTCCACAGTTATGTGGAACAACAGAGGAGAGAAGGATTTCTTGATTGCACAGATTCCGTTTCAAAAACTCTTTGATACCGCTGTGAAAATCTGTCACGGTAAATTTGAACATGCTAGATTAGCCTTTTGGTTTCAAAACATTATTTTGAACTTCAACGCACGAAATCAAAAACGGACAAAAATACCGCGGCGAGTAGACACAGTACAATGCACTAGTGACTTCAGACTTGACGAACTCCAACGCTGTTGCCAAATGTTTTTTAAATTTATAACTAGGAAAAACATTTTTTTTTTATTTGTAATTTTAAACATTTAAAACTTAGTTTATTTTATTAGCAAATAAATCTACCGATGAGCGATTAAGATAAAAGTTGCCAATTGTTAAGCGTTTCAGAAATAATTGCTACCGAATTTTGTAACATTTCGTACCATTTAGACAAAACTCTGTCAAGTTTTGACACATATGTCATTTGAACTTTTTGACTTATTTTGAGCTCCAGTATCGCCCATTACAATCATGAGCATCATACTTTTTACAACCTTTATATTTAACGTATGTTACCAAATATTAACATGAGAAAGTCCAAATGCCATAGTGTTTAATCTTAAAAAAATACCTTTCTTAACTTTACAGTTATAAGTCAAAAGTAAGACGTAGGATCTTCCTCTTTGGATTAAAACTTTATGGGGGCACAACAATAAAAGTTAAAGAGGCGGACACATCACTGATGACGACCTTTCTCGCAAATTTTCACCACCTTCACCTCTCTCCGCCATCCCCTATTTACCCACTTGTCCGCTTTTTAGGATTATGTTTATGTCCATACCTACTTACCTGACATGTTTTTTAAGCATAACATTAATGACAACCTTTATCTGAAAAGGTTAACTTACATTAGGGTGTACGCCTGCGCGGAATAAGCCCTTTGCACATATTTTTTACTAGCTAAAAATAATCCTCCGTACCTAAATAACGCTTTTGTCAATTTTTTTCTTATACATAATTCTCTAACAGAATTACAGGGATTTCAAATTTAAATATAAAACTTTTTTGCGAAAAGGGTATCTACGTCACAAGGGCTATCCATACATATTAATAACAACGATCGACAAAGGAGGCCGGGGCTAAGTTCCAATATTACATCTCAAATAAAAGCGAAGTAAATAAGATACAAAGCATAGCTGGTCTGGATATTAAAACACTTTTAATTTGCAATCAGTAAATAAGTGCCATTTTCCTATGTTTATTTTAAAAGTGAAAGTCTATAAACTGTTCATACTCATTTAACAAAAAAAAAACAATAAGCAAAAACGTGTTTCATTAGTTTAAAAAGTTAGTAACTATGGTTACAACAATAGTAAATGTATTGCATTGCTTTAAATAATCGGTAATCATGATTACTTACCAGATGTTTTTCTCAAACGATAATAAACAGTCCTAGAGCTTTAACCTGATTTTTGTATAATGTATTTTTTTGTGGTTATTGCGATGAATTTTCCTCGTCGTCATTACCCTTTAAATACAAAGCTGTCGGAAATTGGATTAAAGTAATTAAAAAATCGCAGTCAATTACTTCTCAATAATTGGATTACTTTAATTTAGTTACTTTCCGAAAAAGATAATTGTATTTGGATTATCAATTAATAGAATTATGTAATCGTAATTGGATTTTTACGACTCCCAAGTAATTTGATTACTTATAAAGTAATTTAATTACATAGAAATTAATTTAATTACCTAATAAATAAGTGAATTACTACAAAATATTCAATTACCTTTCTTTATGGGAAAACTGCGGGAATTTTGTTCAGCCAGAAAGAGCATCATAAAACACGGCCGCTTTGAATCCGGCGAACGCCGCCTCCGCGTCGGTTTATATTTTCGATTGATGCTTACCGCCACCGTTTTTATACTTTTTTTATGAAAAAATCTGTTAATATTCGGCGTAGGATAAAAAATAATTTTAATTTTAGAGTCGTTTAAAGTTGAACTTGCCGAGAAAGCAGTTTAAATAGGGTTACGTGCGCGTATGATGCATATTGGTATAAATATTTTGTTTGTTTAGTGTATCGTGTTTAATATATGTGGTAATTTAATAAATGTAACTGCTAAAAATTTCAAATTAGGTTTTATTAATGATTAAATTACTTTTAACAAACTTGCTAGTAATTGGTAATCGTAATTTACTACTTGTAATTGAATTACTTTTTAAAAGTAATTGCGACAGCTCTGTTTACATATACAGTGAAACCTCTCCTTGCGGACACCTCTATTAAGCGGACACCTCCTTTATACGGACAACTTCTCTGGAAACAAACCGGGGTTTAATTTTTTCCATGTAAAACTAACTCCATAACCGGACGCTCTAATAACCGGACACGGACAATTTTTTGGTTAAAAAAAAAATTGATACCTCCCCTTTAAACCCGGGCGCGAACCCCCTTTAAAAACAGGACTGTATGTAGTAAAATACATAATTTTTTTGCATATCTATTGGCATGTTGGGACACTGTACTATAAACCGGCCAGGGAATTACCTTTTCTCCGGGGAATTACCGATTCGATCCGTGTATTGAGTGGGGTTTTCTCATATGTATTTAGTTCTTGATCTCTGGGTTTTGTTTCATTGATTGTGAAAATAGTGTATGCTCAGATGATCAAATGGCGCCTAGTAAAAACTTTTAGTTTGCGTGAAAAATGGAAGTTGTTAATACGGCGGAAAATGAATGTTTATCAGTATGGGGCTCGCCGAAAATTTAATATCGGAAAAACTCAAGCCGAAATCATTAAGAATAAAAACAACATTCGCCTGCAGTGGGAGTCGGGAAGCAATATCGGCCAAAAAAGGATTTTGAGACCCGATGGACTGAATTGGGCAAAGCGTGTTTCAATTGGTTTTCTCGTGTTCGTAGCCAAAAATATTCAATATCAGGACTATAGTGAAGGCTAAAGCTCAAGAAATAGCAGAAAATTGAACCTTTCGAACTTTCGCGCATCCAATGGTTGGCTGGAAAATGGCGTAAGAGACATACAATAAGTTTCAAGTGTATCTCCGGAGAATCGCAGATGTTTGTCAAGATGACGTAAATCAGTTTAGAATTAAATTGTCATCGCTCCTGCTTGGGTATCAGCCAGAAAAATGTATACAACGCGGATGAAACTGGCCTTTTCTTCCGAGCTTTTCCGGACAAAAAATCTCGCCTTTAGGTCGGAAAAATGCAGCGGTGGAAAAAATTTCCAAGGAAAGGCTTACAATTTTGTTTTGTGCAATTTTGGCAGGGCAAAAGAAGATTTGTTAGTGATCGGAAAGGGCCCGTCCTAGGGCATTTAAAAATGTATCAGTGAGAGACTTACCGGCAATCTGAAGTTTAACAAAAGCATGGATGACACAAGACATTATGAATGAGTGGTTGCTACAATTTGACAGAAAAATGATTAGCAAAAACGAAAATTTTATTTTTTTTGGAAAACCCACATCCCATCCTCGTGAGGTAAATCTACAAAATATAAAAGTTATCTTTTTCCCCAATACCACCTCAATGTGTCAACCCTTAGACCGGTATCATACAAAATTTCAAATTCTATTATCGTGGGTTAATATTAAAGCACATTTTAACAAAAATGGATGATTAAAATCAGTTTCAAAATTGGAAGTCCATTTTTTAGAAACACTTTTTTAAATTAAAACTTCCTGGGATAAAATATCACCCAAACCATACAGAATTTTTTTAAAAGGCTGGTTTCAAAAATTACAGTGATTCTACATTATTCGAATGGGACCCCGAAGACTATCTTCCTTTATCTACAATAGTTCAAAGGGAAAAGGGTTGGCAGAGAAATGAACATAACACAAAAAAAACCTTAAGAGTTATGTTGAAATCGACGATACTGCTGCAACGAAGAAAAAAGTTAAAACTTGACGACGCCTTTGGGATAATGTGACTGACCTGACCCTGCAATAGAAGGGAAGAAGTCAGCGATGTCAGCTGACGCAGTTGAAAGCACCAACAAAATTACTCATATGTGAGGTTAAAAAAGTAATTAAAGACTTAAAAACTTTTAAAAGACGACTACATTGCATTTAAAACCCCTTTTAAAAAATTAAAGACCATTTTAATCAGGTCTCTTAAAGCAAAGAATTAAAAATATGCGTCAACAGAGTATTTTAGATTTTATAAATAAATAATAGCTTTGACACATAATATGTCCTATTTATTTGCGGGATCATTCTAAAAATATCTATTATTTATGGTTAAAATTTTTTGTATTTTTTTTCCCACTTTTTTAAGCGGACACCTCCACTAAGGGGAAAAAAAAACGCAACCTGAGTGTCCGCTTATGAAGTTTTCACTGTATTATGTTGCATATTTAACTGACAGTAAATTACATTTTCTTAAATTGGAATAAAGAAACGCAATGGATTTTTCTTTTGCTCTAAATGAAAAAAATAACGAAGCAAAAAAACCTTATATTGAAACTCGAAAACGTTTGCGTCGTCACACCGCTTTTTGGTCTGTAGACACATTTTCAGGACCAAACGTGATCAAATCGTAATTAAGCCGAAACTAATTTTTCTAAGAAAATATATTTAAGAGATGGTTTTTTGATAGACAAAGAAAGGGATTAAAAGTGTTTTTAGATTTAAATAAATTTAATGTAAGAGGTCCATTGTAATTATTATTCGCAATAAATAAACACATTACACTGGACTAATCTCAGCCCTATCTCCTTTAAATGTTGAGATTTAATTTTCAATTATAATGCTTTTTATAAGGAAATGTGCAGATGATATCCAGTTATTAAAGTCCATTATCTCAAAAAAATATATAATACATAAAACATATATACACTCTAAATATTTTTAAACATGGGCCATTTTAATTATTCAACTGCAAATAAAAAAAATATGTTATGGTATGAATTTGTAAAGGGATTATGTTTTGCGTTGGCCATTTGGCAAAATTGTTTGCTCTCTGGTTGCGTAATAAAAAAGTTAAATTTTTAATGGACACTGTTATTTGGCAGGGCAAATCCACTAATCTGATTTTGACTATAATTGCCTAAAACATCTTGTCAGTTTTAGCTCGTCTTAGTTTTCACCTAAAATCAACTTAAAAGGGAAGAAAATGTAGGAGAAAGTATTGGTTGCATTGATCCATTTAAAGAGATAGATAAAGCGGCCAGTAAAGCATCGCTGGATTTACTGCCCAAAAAATCTCGTATACAATCTAATATTGCCTACAATAAGTTTATGAATTGACGTAAGGAGAAGGGTGTTGCTGGAAAATGTACCAAAAATATATATCGTAATATTGAGCAAAAATTTAAACTGTAATTTTTTTAATAAAAAAATTATTGGGTTTAATCACCAAGTTATGTAATGTTAAATAAGACTTTTGTATATTATGACATTTCACAGATCTACAAAATAATATTTATTTCTTTGTTGGGGTTGTCTCTTATTTTAACTGTATTTTAAAACTAACCCTATAAACTACTTTAATATCTACAAAACCCAAAGTTGGCAATCTATTGTCTAAAACCTCTAAAATTTTCTTAGTTTTTTTATTTTCTATTTAAATATGTTAAAACAAAAGTGGTTTCAGTAAGAAAATATTTGTTTAGATCAAAAAAATATTTAAAAATGTTTAATTAGCAAATAAAAATCTATAAATAGAATGTAAAACTAACTTTGTTTTAAGCTAAAACATAATGAAGTTTGTATTTTTGCTGAATATATAAAACGCAAAAAGTATAGTGAATTTCTAGACCGATATATCTTTGTACCTTTTGCCGTCAAGACTTATGGTCCGAAGGGGCGATAAAACCAAGAGTCTGCTCCGGGACATTGCCTCAAAAATTTCTAAAAAGTAAGTCCAAAGAGGTAAAGCCTCTTCCGTAATAGGTACCTTTCGGGAGGAGACTGATTTGGAAAAGATTTTGTTCGTTTACGTTTATTAATATATATTTATTAATATTTTAATAATATTTATATATATATATATATATATATATATATATATATATATATATATATATATATATATATATATATATATATATATATATATATATTTTGAAATCATTATTATGAGTTTGTGTTATAAATAATGTTTAACTTTAAATATTGTATAAAATTGTAAAATAAAACATCAAAACATCTTGGCTTAGCAGATATTTTATGTTCAAAAACTTTAATTTTTCGTAGTCCCAATTAAAAAAAAAATACTCGTATAAATTTGGGTATAATTTCCGCTTTATTTTAGCATTTAAAGATTTTTTATAAAAAATACCAAAACTGCCATAGTTAACAGAGTATTTATTGTATTTATTAATGCAATATTTACTAGTAAACTCACTTTATATATTTAACCTTTATGTAAAAAATTTAAAACAAAAATTCAAAAATTGTAGCATACATAAATTGTAAATATTGATTTTTTTACACTATTAGTGTATTTCAAAGATCTTACCACCGACGTTTATAAGTTTAAAAGATTCCTTAGATAAATATAGTACCAAAGAAACTCCAAACATCTATATACGCCTAAAAACAAATATAAACTATATTATATCAAAATTTAATTAAACTGCTAATGGCTTTTTGAAAACAAAAATGATTTACAATTAAATATAATAATAATTTAATACATATTAAGAGCAATTGACTGAAATTCACATATAAACCTATTAACTTCATAATTAATTTTATATTTTGGTTTTGTAATATTGTAAAAAGATAATATAAATACAAAGCCAGTATTAGTAATTATTAATTGAACACAAAAAATGCACTAACTTTAATAATGATTTGCTAATAATAGGTACAGTAAAATATTTTAGTACGGTTTTTTATTTTATTTAGTTAATAAAATACTACGAGTTTTAAAAAATAGCAGATAAATTATGATTCTTCGTTGTATTTACCTCAATTAGAATGGTTATTTTATGCTAACATTATTTATTTAAACCCATTTTTAATCGGGTTTCACAGGGAACCATGCGATTTGTGTTTATTCCTTACACTCTATGCTTAGGCTTAGGCCGTTTCAAGTACCCTTAGCTTATAAATATGTTCTAAAGTTTTGAGGTGAATTTATATTTAAAAAAATTATTCGTTAGGTTACTTGCTTAAAAAGGTTCTAAACATGGTACCAAGGTGAACTGAATGAAAAAAATAAATTAAAACTAAATTTTTAAGAAGTTTTGCCTAAAATATTTAGAAAATTCTGATAGATTTTTTAAAAATTTTGTCATAAATGACATTTTATTTTTCTTGAATAAAATATTTATAATTTTTAAAAAGACAATAAATCATGATGTGTTAATTAATTTTAAGTTTACCTGAAGTTACTTCAGCATCAAGCGTATTATTTAAATTAGGATGTTGATGCTACATATTTACCTTTATTTAATAATATAAAAGTACTTTCTTTTATTTTACGTTTTTTAAATTTTAGTTTATTATGTGGTTGTTATTAAATGTCTGTTGACAGTTCTGTGTTTTTGATGTATGTTCTATGTTCCTTTATGCGTTGACCTGAAAGTTTCACCTATATAAAATTCATTACATTCACAAGGGAGCCTATAAATAACATTTTTTGTGTTTTCGTTTATTTTGTATGCTTTTGTTTTTGTTACCTGATGTCTAATAGTGTTGACCAGGACCGAAGAGACCCTATTTTTTAAAACCTTTCTAGGCGAGTAACCTTAGCTTCTTAAACAGTTCCTAAACCTTTAACTTTTAGAAAGAAATACAGTTGATTCCAAAAGAAATAAAAAATAATTCCAAACTCTCACCTTTAAATATGAATATGCACCTCTTTTTTATTGTTCCAGTCAAGATTTTGAATGCGCCTTTATAACTTTTTACCTCCTAAAACTGGAGCTTTTTAAAAATAAACTACTTTTTTAACATGTACGTCATACTCTAGAAACAGCCATTTAAACAATCATCACAGGAAAACATTCTGATAAAGTAAAGAGAAAAGAATATTTAGCCATTCTATATATAATAATTTACTCGTACATACCGTAAAACCAGGTATTCCAATATTATTATTTTGGTTAGTTTTTCTTATTAATATATTGGGCAGATATAGAGTGTGATATTATTCCTAAAAAACAAAGAAAACACTTTTTTTGATATGAAAAGCACAACAAGACTCAAGAAAGAATATTGGTGTGTTAATGGCTATTGATAATAACTGTTTACTAATAATATTTAGAAAAAATAAAAGAAATAAAGCAAAAATATATTTTTTTAAGAATTAAAGGTTTTAAGAGAGATATCAGCAAATCTGGCGATTCACAAGTAGCATATAGTCTGTCTCAAAGTATATCGCTATTGCTTTTGACGGACAATACCCCAGTAAACCTTTAACGATTTTATTACCTATTGTTATTGGGTAAACCCATTATTTCATAATGACAGGGGTGGGCCAGGTATTTCTTGAATATTGACCATTGGCAAAGATTGATACTAGTGGAACTATAATATTCTTTGCCATTGGGTATATAAATATTTCGGATAATATTTTAGTGGCAGTGTTGAATAACCGTTTTTACTGTGCGTTTCAAAAACGTTGTTTTACGAGAATATAACTATGTTGTGAAAAATGTGTATGAAACTTTAATCAGTAGAGGACTAATTCAACAAGAAGCCTTATAAGAAATCTGTCTACTTACAAAACCTCCATTATCATCGATAAGGGATATTATTATAAGTGAAGAACTGCACAAAAGAAAAAAAACGTAATGATTTTCAATCTTACCGTATAGACAATAGTGATCAGGACCTAATAGGAAGGAAAATATATTGTCTTTATGAAAGCGGAGTTGTTCCTACCTAGCATAAACTGAAAAAAAAAATCCAAACCACAGTGTTATTGTCATGGATAACGCAAGCTACCACAGCCGTCTGCTTATATTTGGTAGAACATTATATTTATTCTGAATTCAATTACAAAAAAGCGCAACTTTTGGAAGTCCTAAATTTATAGGCAATTAAAAACAATATGTGTGTCATAATTTGGCTGAACGGGCTGGGCATACTGTCTTACGTCTTCCTCCATATCACAGTATGTTTAACCCCATAGAGCATTAAAATTTGTCGAACCAAGTAAAATCAAAAATCAGAGCAGAAAATGTTACACCTACTTTAGGTCCCAGTGTTATAAATTTGATAAAAAATACAGTAACTAACATACCAGTTGAGAGCTGAAAGAATTCAGTACAGCTACAGCATATTATTAATATTGAGGACTCCCACATTTTTATACAAAACAACATAAATACTGCAATAGGGTCCTTGCACGCAAAATAAATGTTTATAATTTCTATGTAGTTCGATTAAATATGGGTCTAAAATTGCGTGTGTAAATTAGTATACGGGATAAATAAAGTAACTTCTGAGATATTTCAAAAATAAAAGTACAAAAAATTCAAATTTTCTAAAACGATTCTGATTGAATAGCGTCATCACTGGGTAATAATTTGCCAAATCTCCAACTTAATTGTACTGTTTGAAAAAAACTTGAAATACCTATTTGATTTGTGAGATGAGAAATGAACTCGTGAAAAAATCTCTGCTCGTATTACTGTCATAAAACTGATAAAGAATACTTACATCAAAGTGATCTTCACAAACAAACAAACTAGATGTTGAAGATAACCTTCAGGATCACGTCCCCCTGCTTGAAGCCATAGATTCCCAGCCTTATCAGATGGAACTTGAACAAAAGTCTTTCCAGGAATATTAATAGACGTATTTTTGCAATGAGTAATTTTACACCAACGGTAAACTTTACCATTTTGAGACACAACCGTAAAAATCCAATACAAATCACACAGCACGAGCAACGATAAAATGAAAAAATATTGCAAAAGCGAGGTTATAAACCGCCCAGTTCAATGCGTACATCTAGTGTATATCTTTCCCCTGTGTCATTGTACCAATGCCAAAATTGTACTACTAGGCTATTTTGCAACGCAGACATTTTCCTATAAATGACGTCATTTTTAAGTAACCTAACAGAAAGCGTTTTCGCGGGACCTTTGAATTTCGAAGTTATTAAATCGAAATATCGGCAAAAAGCGAATTAAAGAAAAACGAAGTAGTAGGTTTTGAAGAACGGTCTATAATAGTGCAAACGACATCATTAAAAAAAATGTGCAAGGACCCTATTAATCTCAATGATGACCTTGATAGTGGAACAGAATTAGATTTAGATATTTAGAATACAAATAAAATTAGTTATAGATAATATAGTTATAAATTTATTAAAACTTTGCATATATTAAATTTCTTAATGTAATTTTAAGATTATACCTACCTAAATAAACAATAAATTATAAATCTTTATATTATTAGAGTCCGTTCTTAATGTTCTGTCTTTTAATACCTAATTATCGGAAGTTTTATTGTTGTTGGCAGGTATAATTCACAAATGAAGGAAAAAGCTAACACGGTATACTTTGAGACAAACTATACCTGTTCTAAAGTAAAGTATTTTATTTTCCACTTCTCTTTTATTATTTTAAACTTAATATTAATAATTAATTTTTTTTTGGGCATCACCCAAGAGTGGAAGTGTTCAATATTTTACAGCGAACTCTATATAAAGTTTTTAGTTGCCGCAAACTGCTGTTTGAAAATTTGATAGATACCTTCAAAGCTTGAGGAACTTGTAAAAGATTATCCGCTAAACTTTGTTTTGCTCTTCTGCCGAAGCTCTTCCCGCAGGAAATTGACATATTTATCATTTTTATAAGCGCACATGAAATATTTATTGCGATAACTGAGATCCCGGCCAACCTGACACATGTTAGCTAAGTAAAAAGTTTTTTGAAGGTGTCTTTTATACAGACCTCGGTAAAGTATATTTGTCGAGTTTTGAAAAGGGTCTGGACGCGGTAAGGAAAGATGAGCTTGTAGAATTATTTATAGAGTTAAGACTAACTTTTATAAACACTATTTTCTTGAAATTTTATACGGGGCGTAAGTTTCTTATTACACCAATTATAAAGTTAGAAAGAGCATAATGATAAAATCTTCGAGTTATTTTTACGCTTTAGTAAATATTATTTATTAAGAGATTTTGCTTTTTTACCACGCTTTTACTAGCTTCGCCTGAATGTATGTAACGGAATCTCTTAACCTAATTTTTACATATTTTAAGAAGTCTGATTAACATGAAAATTTGTATAGGGGTGCCAATGACAATACAATTATTTTACGCCTTCGTTCTGATGTCCTGACTAGGATCATCAGAATAAAATAAAGAAAATAACACTTTTTTAAAAAGACAGTACTTGCGCATTCGCCAAGGCCAAAATAGCACAAAAGGCTTCCTACAAAAATCAGGCTAATAAAAACCAAAGAATTATTTTTAAAGAAAGGGTTTTTCACTGACCTTCATGTTGGGTTATCTGGAGTTTTACTTTCCATATGAAGTTTTTTTATGATCCGTTGACCATAATAGATGTATTGACAAATATAAGATATACTAAAAATCAAGGCTCTTATTATTTTAATTTATTATTTTACTAAGATAACTTTAAATGTTATTTTGGGATCACAAAATAAGAAAATAAATTATAGTTAATTAAAAAAATTAAATTATGAGATTTGACCAAAATATATAAAAAAACAGGATATAATAAGTTTTTTAATGCAAAAAACATAAATACTATTTTATTTTTCTACATTTCTACGACCTTTAATTGCATTTTCTTTTTTGTCTTTATCTCCAAAGGAAAAGCCGAACTATTTGCCAAACCATTTGCTGCCAATTCTATGCTTGATCCTCATATTAATCTTTATCTTCCAACAGTTGTCCCTGTTTCTCATAAAATGTCCGATATAAATTTTAAAGTCAAACAGATCAAGCGTATTCTTTCTTCTCTTAATACTAAAAAATAGTCTGGGCTGGATGGCATACCAGCAATCGTCTTAAAAAAATGTGCTGCCGAGCTTGCACCCATCCTAACTCGCCTCTTTCGAATCTCTTACGACACGGGCATTTCCCCGGGGAGTTGAAAAGCTGCACGTGTGCAAAATGTCTCCAAAAAATGATCTAAAACTCTCCCTTCTAACTATAGATCTATATCTCTTCTTTCTGTTGTTTGCAAAGCAATGGAAAAATTCATTAATTCCCAAATCTTAAAGTATCTGGAAAAACATAAGATCTTACATGATAGACAATATGGATTCCGTCACAGTAGATCCACAGCTGATCTTCTTTCCTTTGTCTCACACAACAGGAACAAGTCCCTTAAGTTTTTTGGTGAATCCCAGATCGTTGCTCTTGACATATCCAAAGCTTTCGGTCTGGCATGATGGGTTTCTTAACTAACTTGGCTTCCAGTTTCCTTTCTAATCGACGTATATCAGTTACTGTAGATGGTCATTCTTCCAG
The DNA here is from genome assembly GCA_019359885.1 of Listronotus oregonensis. NCBI lineage: Eukaryota > Metazoa > Arthropoda > Insecta > Coleoptera > Curculionidae > Listronotus > Listronotus oregonensis. Next base: position 81,147 of record JAHBCN010002595.1, read on the forward strand.
CTTCTATCAATTTATTGCTGGTGTGCCCCAGGGCTCAGTGCTGGCACCAGGGCTGGGCTCTACATATTCACGATCTTCCTTCTTCCACAATCAATCCCATTTATAGTTTTGCTGACGATAGTACCTTCCACTCTAGTATTCAGTTTCTTAAGCCACAATGTAATTCTGATTTGGAAAACAAGCGCAGGTCAATGCAGATATATCTTTCACAAGACCTCAAACTTATCTTGGATTGGGGCGCCAAAAATCTTGTTCAGTTTAATGCCTCGATCACACAGTGATGTTCGCTGTCGCGAAAAAAGTCTACCAATGCTCATCCGTTACATATGAGCGGCCATATTCTGCAGAACAAGGAGTCGTTTAATCTCGTCTGCGTTACTTTTTAGAATAACTTCAACTGGCACAAGTGTATTACATCCATAGCCTCGGCAGCTTTAAAAAAGCTTGGATTTCTTTTTCGAGCCAGAAAATAGTTCTTTTCTTCCAATCTGTATACTTTGTATACAGTAAATTCTAAAATACCAATAATAATTTTGTGGCTTGTATTTCAATTTCCGTCTCGTTTCCTCGCGTGGTTCATTTTTGGTTGGGACTGGTGGGGAGTGCGGTGATAAATTCGGAAGAATTATCTGCCCAGTTTAGTTCTGTACTACGTTTTTATTTTTAGTAAGAGGATGCAGTGTTTATAGGCAAGTAGCAGGAGCTAGCTAGCGTCAACCGACTTCGATCGGATTTCTTATCAGCCATAAATTTAAAATTAGTTGCTTACGGGACCTGAACGTTTGCTAGGTCTTAAGAACCAAACAGTTTTTCCTAATAAAATAAAAGAATTTTCTCAAATAAATAATGGAACGTAGAAGATATTCTTAAAAAATAAATTAATGTGCATTCATAGAATAAAAAAGAAAACTTTTGAAGTTATCGAAGATGCTCAAATAAACCACCTTCTTGAGCCAAACAATAACCAAGATTGTCATAAAACGCCTTCTGACATTTGCTAGAATGCTGAGAGTAATAATCCTAAAAGAATTTTCAATTTGTAATTGCAATTCTTGTAGATTATTAGCCCTATTCTCCTGGAAACCATAAATTTGTGATTTTACGTGACCCAAGAAAAAAAAATCATTATTTTCCATTTCCATTACAAGTTTCACAAAATTGCATTCGTCTAAAATGATCATCAGAGAAAATTTCATAGGTTTTTTTTACTTTGTAGGATCGGTATCCATTTTTTCTCAGCACTCTACCCACTGATCTTCTGCTCAAATTAACCTGTTTTGCAATTGTATTAATGAAAATTGTAGGATTTTTAATAACACTTGCCACTACCATAATTTCCTTTATTTTCCCTTCGTTGTTTTCTTCTGGACACTATCATGTTTATGTTTTTTGGAGATAACAACCAAATGTCAGAAGGTTTTTAATGACTCGGTGAATAGTGGAAATCGTGGGAGTCGGCCTGGTTGGAAATAAATTAATAAATAATTCCCTAATTCCCCAACAGGATTTTCACGGTGATACCATTTAATAATTTTAATTTCTCTTCCAGTTCGTAAACATCCATTATTAATAATTATTATTTTATTAAAAACTTTGGTCGCAAATAATCGACACAGTAAAACTTTAGCTGTCGAGCGTTCGATATAAAGAATTATTTCAGGAATAAACGTATTGAGTTGATCGCTTTGCCGGCCGACGCGCGTCTTATGAATTTGTTTACCGAAAATTATTGATCGATAAGCAATGCGTGCGGCGTTTTTAGGTACATCCAAAATGCTCCAGTATTGTCCTATGTTCGCAGTCCTCTGCGCTTTACTGTATATCCCCCTCTTTAGAATATTGTTCTTATGTCTGGAGGAATGGCGTCCTCTACAACACTTAGCATTCTGGACTCCATTCAAAGAAGAGCCGTTCGTCTTATTAATGATCCAGCGCTCACAAAAAGGCTTTCTTTTCTTGCCCACCGTCGAGCTGTAGGGGATCTGTCGCTTTTCTATAAGTATTTTCACGGCTTCTGCACAGAGGAATTGGCCAGTATAATTTTTTCTCTAGCAGCTCCCAACAGAGCAACACGTAGTGCAACTTTTATGCATCCTTTTACAGTTCAGTTAGAGATGCCCCGAACTTCCCGCTTTCTTCGTTCCTTCATCCCTATCGTGTCAAAACTATAGAACCTGCGGCCCGCAGAAGTTTTTCCTTCTCCTTCCAAACTCCAAATATTAAGTCCCGTGTGAACAAACTCCCTCTCACCACACTTAAGACACCCACGGTACGTTAGTTCTTAGGCATCAGCCTTCGTGGACTGTCCCAAGATAAAAAAAAGCCAAAGCATAGAGTACCTTTGCTCAAGATTAAATTCGGTTAAAAATTTTATAACACATAGGGCGAAAATGGTTAGTATTTTATTTTAGCATCCACGTTTTAGTAGCCGCAAATTATTGTTTAAAAATTTGATGTCAAATCTCGAACAACTTTTGGAAAGAAAATCCTTTAAACTTTGTTCCGCTTTTATCCTGAAGCATTTCTCGCGGAAAATTGATGTATCTATCATTTTTATAAGCACCCATGAAATATTTATTGCAGTAATCGAGATCTCGGGGAAAAATGACGATTCTCAGCTAACTATAAAGTTTTTTAAAGGTCACCTTAAATCTTTAATACCTATGTGGGGTCAATTATTTATTTATCTTCCAGAAATGTTGTTCTATAATTACATAAGATAATTTTGTAACCACAATAGGCGCTTATTTAAATACTACTGTGTTACTCTTGCTTATTGTTATCAAATAACTTTTTATAATCTCTCTGCTTTAAATAATTTTTCTGCGAGTTTTAATTTTTTTTTACATCTCAATAAGGATAATGAGTTGTCACTTAACCCTGTTGGATATTAAAGTTTTTAACAGCTCAAAATTTTATTTGGTGTCCTGTAATTAAAAAAAAAAAATTCTGGGACCAGCACTAAAGTAGTCGCATCTGAACAGAAAACCAAAAATATCTTTTAAGAAGTATATTTTTATAAATTACGTTACCGGATGAATTTTATGCAAACAGCCGTTGCTAATAACAAATATAAATAAAAAGTTGTTCCGAGTAAATATTACATTTTGAACACAAAAAAATATTTAAATAAGGACAGAAACAAGAATTGAAACAAACATTTCCTATTTTAAAGAAATTTATTACTAACTGTCCTCGAATATTGTCAAATGTCAAAAATTTTAATTTATTTGAAATTAAATAGCAATATTAGGTACAGTGACGAAAATAAAATTTCGTACACTTAGGTTAACATTTTATGTCAATTTTGAATATTTTGGTAAAGTTGGCTTTTTACCTTTTTCTCACCTTAATTAATATTCAATAAAATACATGACTCCAAAATAAATATATAGTTTATTTTATTCAAATATTAAAGAAAAAACACTGACTTAATATTTCAAAGCGGCACCATTTTTTTCCACTAATAAGTTTAAACGTGTGGGCATTGATGCAATTAGCATTTGTGCATGGTGAACATTGTAATTATTCCAGGTTTCTTCAATTTAATTCCACAAATCATCACTGTTTTGTGGACGCAAATCATTGTTCTTGTTAATTTCCTTTACGATATATCCCCAAACGTTTTCAATTGGATTGATATCAGGGCTTCTTGAGGGCCAAGGTAACAATGAAATGTTATTTTCCAGTAGCCAGTCCGAAATTCTCCTTGCTGTATGGACGGGGCAGTTGTCATGCTGGTATATAAAATTTTCTTGTTCAAATATATTGTTTACCGATGGCAACATAATATTTTGGAGTATGTGCATATAAGCTTGACTATTAAATCTTTCTCGAATACGGTGGCATATGCCTAGCCCTCTGAAAGACATATACCCCCATACATTAACAGAAAATCTTCCACTTGTTTTAACATGTTGGGTATATCTTTCTTCGTACCGTGTATTTTGCGGCCTATACACTCTAATCTGCCCGCTATAATAAGATTGAAAAATCTTCTCATCGGTAAATACTACCCTTTCCCAAAAATACATACCTTGCGGTAAATATTTCAGTGCAAACCCCATTCTTTGCTCTTTATTCATATCGGTCAAAAATGGCTTTTTAGCAGCTACACTGCTTCTCAATTCCAAATTTTTCCTAATTAGATTTCTTGCCGTTCTTACTGTCCCAGGAAAATTAATTTGGTTGTGTGCTTCTACAGCTGTCTGAAATGGATTGTTTCGCAAAAAATCTATCAAATCGTTATCTTGATTTTCGTTTGAAATTTTTCTTCTACCACTTCCAGCCCTTCTCTCCAATGATCCTGTATTTTTCCATTTAGTTCTGAGGCTTTAAATAGTGCTTCTTGGTTTCCCAACTTGCTGAGCTATTCTTCCCAGGGAAACACCTACTTCGAATAGAGTAATTACTCTCGCCTTCTCTAGTTCATTTATGTCCCAAAATTAAAAAAAGTAAAATAATATAATTTTGAAATGTGTGACAGTTAACAATTTGTCAAGTAAGCTATATTTCCAGGTGATCCAGGTACGCAAAAGCCAACATCACACTGGGAAAAATTAGGTGTACGAGATTTTAATTTCGTCACTGTACAATAACGGCCATTAAATCTTGGGCAATTCTTTTTGCCTTTCGTAAAATAGGCTCATGCCACCTTCTACTGAATATAAATACCTGTTGAAAAACCTAATAAAGAAACAGGTGTCCGTTGTCAGCGTCTAAAAATATTTTTTCAAATGCCAAACTAAACTTTGGATCAAAAAGTATTAATTATTTATTATATTAAGCCGAGAGGTTGACCAGAAAGTGATGTGGCGGAAGAGCTTAACATCCCATAGAGTACTATTCATTTTGTTAAAAAAAAATGGCAGGAAACACACTCCTTTGAGAGAAGAGCTGGAAGTGGTCGACCCAAACTATCGAATCAAGAACAAGACAATAATTTCATTAATGTTTTGAGAAAGCAACCATTTAAATCTGTAGTTACAGCAAAAACGAAAAACAATTTTTCAGCATCGGTTAAAATGGCATGGCGAAGAATAAGGCAAATATTCGAATTGCGTTGCCAACCGGCAGCCTTAAAACTGTTTTTAACAAAGGTAAATAAAGAACAACGCACTGGATTTGCTTTTCAATTTTACTTGGAATCTACGATTTTTTGGAAAAATATAATATTCACCGATGAAAAAATGTTTCAGTCGTGCTACATGGAATAATTAAGGTATACAGGCCTCAAGGAACACGATTTGATGAAAAATATACCCAAAAGCACAGGGCAATTTTCGGTAAATGTTTGGGGGTGGCTGAGTGCAGATGGACTTGGTGTATTTTATTTTATTAAATAAAGGTTCAATGCGGAGGTATATATAGATCTACTACAGAATATCATGCTTCCTTCTGTACTGGATCGATTTGCGGACAGAAATTTTATCTTTCAGCAAGATAAGTGTCCTGTTCATACGGCCCGGCAGGTCGATGAATGGATGGAAGTGCAGCGTATCAAGGTTTTATCGTGGCCCGCACGGATTTAAATGTTATGGAAAATGTTTGGAACTTATTAGTTAAAAAAATAAATAGGGAAAATTAGTTTAAGTCGCAAAATGTAAACGAACTTAAGTATAAAATTTTAGAGGCGTGAAATGAGTTATGAGGAAATCCGGACTACGCTCGGGCTTTGGTTCATTCGATGCCTGGAAGGCTAAACTCTGTCTTAGAAAAAAACGGGGCCGCAATAAAATATTAAATTTGTTTGAAAGGATATTTAAGTTTCTTTGAATTTATTAAATCTTTAATTAATTTAATAATTTGTTTTTTAATTATATATATATATATATATATATATATATATATATATATATATATATATATATATATATATATATATATATATATATATATATATATATATATATATATATATAATTTGCTTTATTTATAGTAATTGAAAGTTAAACAAGGTAAAAAAGAGCGATTTACAAAAATAGCCGTTATATAAAGTAAAAAATCAATGCGACTTATGCAAATAATTGAAAACAAAAAAAAAGTTTTTTTATAATATCTTATCGGTGCATTTTAAAGCTTTGCATATTTTTGATTTCCATACAAATTTGAAAAAAAAACGACTTTAAAATTCGCGCTGAACGCGCGATATCGCTCATGGGAGGCGAAAGTAAGCGAGGAGAAATATTAAGCAGTACACTGTATATTTTTTCTCGCCTGTTTTCCTATTACTTTAAGTCGATATTTTTCCTTCTATTGTAAGAAGCAGTTATGCCGTATTCATGTATCAAAAAATCTTTGGTTTTGCCGGAGGTATTGCTCCTAGGGTATAGAGTTTTGTGCGTACACATAAGTGAATGACCATTACAAACTTGTAGATCATTAAAAAAAAACACAAAATCCACCATTTAAAAAACTTATTATTTATTTTAGTACCAAGTCAACAAGCGTTTTTATATAAAATTTCATAAAACTTTAATAATAACTAAAATAAGAATGGTTTCAATTAAAAAAAAAAATAATAACAGGTTTTTGAACATGATTTAATAAATGACATCTGACATTTTGCAAGTACCCTAACAAGATTTTTTAATAAATACAGTTTCCAATAAGAACTGAACATCCCCAAGCCATTGTTTTCGCAAGTGAATTTCGCTTAAAATTCTAGGAGAGTTTTTAAGTTTTTTTTTAACAGACGTATGACCTAGACCCTTTTCAAATCCTTGACAAACGTGCTTCGCTGAGGTATTTACAAAGGACACCTTAGAGAAATATTTTACTTTCCAAACATGTGTCATTTCTGTCCGGATCTTCGTAATCACGATATATATATATTTCATGTAAGCTTATAAAAATAATAAATACGTCAATTTCCTGTGGGAAATGCTCCGGCAAGAGACCGAAACAAAGTTTAGCGGATTATCTTTCAAAAGTTCTTCGGGCTTTCGGCACCTATCAAATTTTGCAGCAGTAATTTGCGGCAACTAAAACTCTATATATGAAGTGTGGAGAAAAATATTAAAGGACTTTTATTTCTTTTTTTTTATTTTTATTTGATTTAAATATATATATATATATATATATATATATATATATATATATATATATATATATATATATATATATATATATATATATATAATATATTAGAATTACCTGATTGTTTCTTGGGTATGAGGTTTTCTGTATAATTCAAACAACAATATTTCTTTGTCTGGTATTGTTTATTAAGTTCAGAAACTTTTCTTCAAAGTACGTACCCTTAAATCCAATGTGTCTAAGATTAAAATTTAAGAATTTTGGTTGTAAGTTTTCATCTCTACATCGTAGCAAAAAAATCCTTCTATTTTTTTGTTTGGCCAAGGTGGTATATGCCTTAGATGTATCCTTGAGTTTGTGTAATACTTCATCTCCATAAGTTTCTTTAATTC
>JAHBCN010002596.1:0-52500 GCA_019359885.1 Listronotus oregonensis
AATTTTAATTATTTATATATATATATATATATATATATATATATATATATATATATATATATATATATATATATATATATATATATATATATATATATATATATATATATATATATATATATATATATATATATATATATATATATATATATATATATATATATATAGGGGATACAGGGTGTTCACCACAAAGCTGACATGTGCTTAGAAGGATTTTTAAAAAAATATTAAACCTACCTTATGTTTTGCCAAACATAATTTAAGAACAATAATTTTATTGAAAATTAAAATACATATTGTATAATATACATATTGTTTTATTTTTTTAAAATTTTGCTATAATAAAATCAGATGCGTCGTAATTTTGTTTAATCCAAATATCTCGAAAACGGTTGCTCATATCAACATTTAACAAGTAAATATTGAAGAAGCTTTCAACAATGCGTTGTTATTGTTCAAAATAGTAAAAAGACGTGTAGGTGGTTCCCCCACCGTAATAAGACTAGAGTCGAATCCTTCATACCAAAAAACCCCCGGATACCAATTTTTACTCCAATATTTAATTTATCATATATTTTATTTAAAAAATAGAAAAATTAAATAAAAAGTTTAACACCCTGTAGTTTGAAAACGAAGGCCTTGCGGACCAATATTTGCATAGGCTTTTATGTTTATTTTTGGACCCTGACTAGGTACCTGAAGTATTGACATTTCCTCATAAATCACCCTGTATATATATATATATATATATATATATATATATATATATATATATATATATATATATATATATATATATATATATATATATATATATTATAGGGTGTTACAGAATGTTGTCAACAAAACCCGGGGCGGGTTTAACATTAAAAAATAGGAAAAAAAATCATATAAACAAGGGTCGGAATTGCTTGTTTTTGAAATACAGGGCGTCGAAATTTTTAAAAATTTTTGATTTTTACTAATTTTTAAAAATCCTTTTTCAATTTTCTTTAAATTTGGTGTGTGTTGCAATAGTAATGGGTATCTTTTGAATTAATTACATTTAAAATATTTATTCGATTGGCGTCCCCGGGGGTATCTTAGGTCATATTAACGAGAAAAAATATGTCACGCCACTGCGTTTTATTAGGTTTCAGTTAGTTTTTAGATTGCGCAACTAAAAACTAAAAAAGAAAATAATGTACAATGCTTAAATAATTTTATTAATTAATAATTCAAATAATAACTAAACGAAATACATAATTTAGAAAAAAAATTCTACAAACTAAATTTTATTTGTAAAAAAACTAGTGTATTAAGTTTTGAATTCAAATGAAATGCTCGAAATGGCTACCCTGAGCTTCGATACATGCTCTATTCGCTTTCGATATTTCTTCTCACTTTGAAATATTCGAGGTGTTTGGCGTATTGTTTCACAAGCATTGGTTACACGTTGCACTAATGTGGCCTCATTCGCTATGGAGTGGAATACACCAGTTGCTTAAGGTGTCCCCAGAGGTAGAAGTCGCACGGATTTAAGTCCGGTGATCGGGGTGGCCAAGGAATAGGCCCACCTCGCCCAATCCAATTTCCTTGAACGTAAGGTTTAAATAATCTCTACATTCCGACTGAAATGAGCAGGCGCGCCGTCGTGCATAAACCATAAATGACTGCGAACATTAAGAGGGACAGCTTCTAAAGGATGGGCAGATTTTCCTGTAGAAAATGCAGGTATGCTTGTCCATCCAATCTGTTGGGTAAAATAAAGGGACCAACCAGATAATTTTCAATAATCCCGGCCCCACATTGATCGAAAAACTGCTGCTGGTGCCTCGATTGATGGATGATGTGGGGATTCCCATCCGCCCAGAAATTTCGTTATGGAAGTTGAAAATACCATTTCTGGTAAACGAAGCTTCATCGGTGAACAAGACAAACGAAAAAATTGCCTATTTTCTGCAGTTCTTTGTCTGAACCACTGACAATACTGTAGTCTGGGTAGAAAATCTGCTTCAGAGAGACCTTGAACCCTTTGTAAATGGTAAGGATATAGCTGGTACCCCGGAGTATTCGCCATACATTCACATGATTCGTATTCCCCAACTGATTTGCCAGACGCCTTGTACTGATAGCAGGATTTTGTTCCACCGCTTCTAAAACGTTTTCTTCATTTTCCACATTTCGTGCAATTCTTGGCGCCCCACAATCCACAAAATTGCCAGTGAGTTTTCCCGTTTCTCTCAAACGTATATGGACATTCGAAAAAGTATTTATACAAGGTAACTGACGGCCAGGAAATGCATCCTCATAGAGACGTCTTGCTTCGTGTAATTCCCGTTTGCTTTTCCGTACATAAAATGAATGTCGGCTAATTCTTCAAACGAATAATTCACCATATTATTTACTTATTTTAAAGGTAACTTATTAAAAACTAATTAAAACACTTTGAAAGCAAATTACTAAGCACTCTACAATATCCTCTTTTCGAAAGTTTGACATATGACAACCATTTACAGACGCTATCTAGATTATTAATTTTTATTTAAAATTCCGAAAGAAGCCAATTTTAATGATTAATAAATTAATTTTTATCTCGAAACCGGTGCGTTAAAACAAAAAAGTCCAAGAGGCACTTTCTAAGCAGAATTAATTTTCCTTTAGGGAGACGATAGTAGTTTTTGCAAAAAATTTGAGGTGCGCCGTTTTTTGCCTAAAATAAAATGCTTACCACCACGAACGCCACTGACGTGAGAACATTAACGAATAAATTTTGGACAGTTTGAAATTTGTTGTTTTATTTAAATTATGTATTTCGTTTAGTTATTATTTGAATTATTAATTAATAAAATTGCAAGCATTGTACATTATTTTCTCGTTTTACTTAAGCCGCGTTCAGAGAATTATTTTTTTCCTTAAAAACGAAGCGAGACTCAAAAAAAGTAGAAAGACAAAAAAGTTGTATTTTTAGTTGCGCAATCTAAAAACTAACTGAAACCTAATAAAACGCAGTGGCGTGACATATTTTTCTCATTAATATGACCTAAGATAATCCCGGGGACGCCAATGGAATAAATATTTTAAATGTAATTAATTCAAAAGATACCCATTACTATTGCAAACACACACACAAATTTAAAAAAATTGAAAAAAGGATTTTTTAAAAAATTAGTAAAAATCAAAAATTTTTTAAAAATTTCAACGCCCTGTATCTCAAAAACGAAGCAATTCCGGACCCTTGTTTATATGATCTTTTTTCCTATTTTTTAATGTTAACCCGGCCCCGGTTTTGTTGACAATATTCTGTAACAGCCTGTATATATATATATATATATATATATATATATATATATATATATATATATATAAAATATATATATATATATATATATATATATATATATATATATATATATATATATATATATATATATATATATATATATATATATATATATATTACAGCTCGTATAAAAAAATATCATGGATCCTTGTTTTACACCTTTGCCACAGCGACCATTGAACTTAACTATGTTTGCAAGTATAATATAAAAATACTTTTATATTTGCTAATATGTTGCTTTATTCTTTATTTAATCTTAAAGATAAAATAAATAGATTTTGTAACGAAAGGTTTTATCTTAGCTTGAAAGAAATTAAATAAACAGTACCAAGGGCTGTCACCTTTAAAGTAAAGAATAGCGTTATGAAAAATTACGTACGTATAAAAGTATCGACCTTTTCAAATATTTGTGAGAAAAGCGTTCCTTTTGCGCCATTATTTTTGCAAGTATGAGTAACAGCTGAGAGATTTTTGTTAAATAAACTAAGCGTGTATATAATGCCTTATCCTACAAAAATGACATTTATTTGTAGTCCACAGTGGGTGCTTATGGCATTCTTAGTTGTGAAAATAAACAAAGACGATTCGGAAGTAGAGAAAAGTGACTTGTTAAGATATTTGGAAAAAAGCGTTCGTTTCGCGCACTAATTTTTTGTAACTTTCACCTCAATTGTGAGATTTTTGTTAAATAAATGTGTATGTGCTTATGAACTAGATTATATGAATATTTTTAGTTTTAAAGATTAACTATATACAGTTTGTCCGCGGATGCGGTTAACAAGAGGACAAATGGGCCAAAAATTAAAAGATACGAAAAAAACTCATTCTTGATAAAAAATTCTGTTTGTCGAAAAAATAAGAACTGCAATGAGAAAATAGATTTTTATCATACAGGGCGTCTCAAAAATACAAAAACATAAAATCAAACAAGAGCAAAAAGTCATTTTTTGGCCTTTTAACGGGAAATAATAAATAAAAAACTTGCTCCAAATTTACTTCTAAACCTGATTCCGAACTTACTGAGAAAATTTAAATTTATGAAAAATTAAAAAAAAAACAACATATTTGCAAGTACCTACGCACTTTACTACTTTTACTTGATTATCACCTTTACATTACTAAACATTAATAAAAATAAATATACAATGGAAAAAATGTAAAATGTAAAAAAAATGTAAATGTAAAATGCGTACTTGCAAAATTGCTGATTTTTTTTAATTTTTCGTAAATTCAAATTTGCCTCAGTAAGTTTGGAATCAGAATAAGAAATAAATTTGGAGCAAGTTTTTAATTTATCATTTTACGTTAAAAGGCCAAAAAACGAAAGTTTACTCTTGCTTGATTTTATGTTTTTGCATTTTTGAGATGAAAATCTATTTTTCAATTGTAGTATATATTTTTTTGACAAGCAGAATTTTTTGTCAAAATGACTTTTTTTCGTATCTTCGAATTTTTGGTCTATTTGTCCTCTTGTTAACCGCATCCGCGGACATACTGTATATATATATATATATATATATATATATATATATATATATATATATATATATATATATATATATATATATATATATATATATATGTATAGTTTAGGTTAATAATTTAGTTAAAATAAATAACCTTAGTTTTTCCCTTTTTCGACAGTCATTGCGGATTATCCTAAGGGCGCTGAAGACATCCATTTTACACATTTCTTGCAGCCTGTAGTTAAGGAATTCTTTCAACTGATTCTAGACTTTTTAATTCTTTTCCACATTACTAAAAAAAGCGCAAAGGAAGTCTGCACGGGCCAGTATATTTCTGACTTTCACAGCGAGCAGAAGTTGACAGACGGAGGTTAAAAAATTATCATAACTACGTTACGTTGAATTGTTGAACCTGATTTCCTATAGAAAGGTGTAAATCCAGGATTCGTGTTTTTATACGGGGGTCACAGAACAATATATATATATATATATATATATATATATATATATATATATATATATATATATATATATATATATATATATATATATATATATATATATATATATAAAAAAATTTATATATAATATATATATATATATATATATATATATATATATATATATATATATATATAAAATAAAAAATGCAAGCATCTTTGCTAAAACTTAATGTCCAATACATTTTTCCATGCTTTATTTTTGTAAGATTGAACGAAATTAATATTTATAAATTTATTTTTTTAACAATAAATTGATAATTTCTAAACGACAATTTATAATCTCACTTATATAACCTGTATAAAAAATATTAATTTATTTAAAGGTATTTTTTAGAATTTTGATTATCATACTTCAACATTACAGTTTTTCTTTTATAGACTTAAGATGCTACTCCCTTAAATTAGTGTTTTATTTTAGATTGCATAATGGGAACAGGATTCAAAATTGTTTTATTTATCTTCGTTTATATCCACTTTTTTAAATACTCCATTCACTGTAAAATAATAAATCCCATCTTAGATATACTGACGCCCCAACTGTCTATATCAGAAGGAAGACTTAAAGGCACCATTGGAATAAATATAGTTGGTGCTCCATTCTACAAATTTCTGGGTATTCCCTATGGTGAGACACCCATCGGAGATCTAAGATTTAAGGTAAAGTTACATATTTTTACTTTTTGTCCCTTGTCTTTGTCTGTTTCTAGGGTACCAGCCGTCCGTGTGCCTCCCACCCTTAGTAATTAAGTTTTTTTTTCTGAAATATTTTTATCCCAAAGAACAAAAGTGTATACAATATACAAGTTATTCAATAAGATAAAACTTTACAAACTGATTGTAATTTAAAGGAAAAAATAAATATATACAGGTATTAAACACATCCTTATTAATGGTGATATAAAGTAAACTTTGCTTTTTTTGCTTTTTCTAAATGTTTTAAAATATTTTTGTTGATATTAATAATGTATAGGTCTGAAAACCTTTCTTTTGTCATTGTGGATAGTAAATAATTTTTTCTACAAACGTGTTAAAAATTCAATCTATATGTTTCAGTTTGTTTTATTTGCCTTACTACTTTTTGAAAAATGGGACCTCTTCGGTCCAGGTCCAGGGGTATACGAGCTGATTCTGTTCAGTCCTATTGACCCCTGTGAACTTGTAGATCGCCTGCAACAAAAGAGAAGAACAGGCTGAACAGGGTCAGCTCGTATACCCCGGGACCTGGACCGAAGAGGTCCCATTTTTCAAAAAGTAGTAAGGCGAGTATCCCAAATAAAACAAACTGAAAAATGACTCCGCCATAAAACTATAGAACATATTTAGTATCTAAATGCCTTAAAAATGTTACTTTAACTCTTTGAGGAGCAAATTATGGGCACAAAATAAAACGCCAGTGGAGCAATGTTTTTTTTAATTAAATAACCAAATAAATTATGAAGCAAAAAGGGTTACAAAATAACCTAATGTTTTTTTTTTAATAAAAAATAATGTTTTTTCTAGAATATGGACCAAACCTCTACGAAAATAAAATTAAAAATCTACTCATTTCAGATAAATATCATTCTAACATTTTAATTATGTGTTGTGATATGCTTGAAAACATGACTTTTCTTTTCCCAAGCAAAGGGGTACCCCACATATAGTACAAATCCAATTCGTCCTTATTTGTTTTGATTTTGTGCTACATAGTGCACATCTTCTTCTTGAACTACGTTCTTGCTGATGTTTCGAGGATTCCAGACGTATTTCTTGGGGAACATAAGGTTTTGACTTTTTATTTCTAACTGTACTGATGGTGAACTAGTTAAAAGTCTTTTTTTCGTAACTAAAGTTTCTGACAAAAGTGCATTTACTATGCTTCGTCGAAAATCTTTTGCAGACATTTTTGGTAGATTTAATAATTTGTAAATGCAGTATGCATTTACAACAGATGCATCTAGCAAGTAAAAGAAAATTCGGTGCCACCATTTCCTACTACGTCGATTTGTTTTATAATCAGATAAATTTATCCACAAAATTCATATTAGCATTATAATCAATTACCGCCTCAGGACATTGGATTTGTATTATAGTGCCATCCCTTTGCTTTCTTTTTACATCATTTGATTTTTGTGGGTCATGATAGTTTAAAAGCATGTGCACAGATCTTTTATCTTTCCATTTTATTGTCGCGCGCCCAGTATTACTTGTAAACCATTGGTACTCTCCCCTTTTCATTTGTTTATCCTGTTTAAATACTGCACGTACCGTCGAGATATATTTACTGCACCGACAGCATGTATCTTCTTTTGTTTAAGCTCCTCCAGTAATTCTACACTATTGAAAAAATTATCAAAGTAGACAACGTGATTATTGTTTACCAAATTCGTTGTAAGGTTTTGAATTAAGCGAGACCCAATACTTTTCTGAATTGACTCGGACTTGCCAGTATATAAATCGAAATTGAGACAGTATCCTGACTAGTCTGCCAGTACCCATACCTTATAGCCGAATTTTATTGGTTTGTTAGGCATAAACTACTTTAGAGAGCTTCGCCCTTTGAATTTAATCATAGACTCATCTACAGCAACTTCTTGACTCGGAGGTAAACATTTCTGGAAGTTCTTTAGTAATATATCTATCATTGGCCGCAACTTGTACAGCTTATCAAAGTTAGGTGATTGCCAGTCAGGCATGACAGTATTATCATTAACGTGCAAATGTGACAAATGCCAACCAAACCTTTTTATATTCATAATAGGGCAAATAAAAGCGTCATTTAAGTCTAGTGCACTTGACCAATAATCTTTATAGCTAGGAAGCCGCTTTATTCCCATAAGTAAGTTAATTCCCAAAAACGCGTTCATTTCTCTGAAATTGGTAGGTACATATTGTTTACCAGACTTCGCTTTTATTTGCTCTGCATATAGATTTGTCTGAGAGACAAAGTAATATTTAAAATCATTATCTATAAAAAGCTGAAATATTTTATAAGGAGTAATATCTGGAATTTTCTTGATAAAGTCCGGTACGCCAAAAGGGGAATCAAAATCAGGAGGTGCGGTAGGTATTATTTCGTTTGACCATTTTGGAGGTTTGTAAACAGAATTCAACCCTGATGAGCCAGAAACAGGATATCCTAGTTTACCTTTTACGACGGACAATGGCAGGTCATCTTCGGAACTTTCAGGGGAGTCAGAAATTGGTTGATCGATGTTAGCAGCAATGTTTCCTCATCCTCTATATCGGATATATCAACTTCAGATTCTGCACCTGAAGGTAGGGGCTCTCCCATTTGATAAATACCCTCTATTTCCCGGCAAAATTTGTCCTCATTCATGTCGACTAGCCGAAATGGCAGTTCTTCTCTTTTTTCTACTGACATGATCCTAAAAGTAAAAAAGAATAATATTATTGCCTGTGTGGCAGTGGTACGCCAATTATACAACCAAATTTTTTCGTTTTTTGGTAAGTTATTATTAAAATAGTAGATATCTACAGGATTATTACTTACTAGTACATATGTTTGAATTGAACTTACACAAATTTTCATCGAAGTATGCCTTAATGTCTTCCAAGTCGTCAAGAGTCAACTGACAAAGCTCCTCCCTGCGACAGGCACGAAAAATTTCCAAAATTGAAATTATTTTCTTTAGAAGGTATTCATCAGGTGCAATTTGAGCTTTGCTTAAAATCTTTTATTTTTTAGGCTGGTATCCCTCTCCTTGACGCATTTAATAAGCGATAAGCTTAAAAAATTTACTGATATCCACGTCATTGTTTATGCGTAGCATAGCTTTTGATCATTGAATAAGTCGACCATAACGATGATGCTTTCCAAATCTTCGCTTTTTTCTGAAGAATTCAAAACGCCATACATCTGGGACATCGCCAAGTGGCCGCCATAATGGGGCAAACATGTCATTTTAGCAATGCACGCCCCATTATGGCGGTCACTTGGCGTTGCCCCAGAGGTATGGCGTTTTGAAATCTTATTGTTAACAATGATCATGAAACAACAGCGTGGGGCCCATGATCCATGTCCACAGAGGAAAAATTACACATTTCGGTCAATATGGCGGACCTTAAGTAACGCCACATTGGTATGGCATATTGGGTTCGCGCACTCTGGCTACCTTCTTGACGACATAAATCAGTAATCAAAGTGGGCCCATGATCCAAGGGCATGGATATTACTTACACGTTTAAAAATTTACCCCTCCTAAAAGCTACAGGCGTGTTGTTAAATTCATCAGATGGTTTAGCGCTGAAATCTATCGTGACGTCACACTAGATTACCGCTAGTTTTATCCTTGTCCATATCCTACTAAAACAACGGCCATCTTTCTTTAGCGTTGTTCCATCAATTAATTTAAAAACGGCTTGATGAAACAGCGATTAGTGCGCACGATTCATCGATGAATTTAACAACACGCCTTACACTTTAGGGATGCCATACCGGGAATTCAATGTGGGGAATAACCATGTCTTCAAGCCCCCAAAGCCTCGACGTGGGGCCTATGATACATACAAAAACCCTCTTCCCTTCAGGTCTATAAACATATGAACTACACTTAAAAGCAAATTACACTCCCACGGCGGTAAGATATAACAACCACCGCCAGTTGATGGTACAAACCATGGATTCGGTATCCTCGCTTATAGGGTACGCACCTTAAAGCAAGTTAAACATGTCTGAGCAGTTAGGGTAAATTAAGCATTTGTTTCTTTTAACTGCCGTAAATTCGCAAAACATACTTTACTTAAAAATATGTTTTTTATTATTTTAGGCTCCGCAACCCGCTCAAGCGTGGAAAGGAATAAAAGATGCCACACAAGATGGAGACCCTTGCTATAACCGCGATATATTCCACGAAAACACTGGTGAAATTATTGGGGGAGAAAATTGTTTAGTGTTAAATGTATTTACCAAGCAGGTATGTATTTTTTAATTTATTTTATTTCGGTCAATAAAAATATATTATCGTATATATAAATACCAGTCCAGAAAAACTAAATTAATAAAATTTTGTTCCAAACTATAATTTTCATTTAACCGTTTAAATTTTGTCTACTTTTAGCAGATTAGAAACGTATCGTGGATAAAAGTCTTTGCAATATTTTTTCTAATACCGACCAAATTATTATTTTATACTAACAATCACAAATTTCATGTTTATCCTAAAATTTTAAATATTTGAGCATAATAATAAAATCCAATATTGTTTTAAATCGTATGCTGTTTTTCCGATTCCTATTTAGTTTTAGTAATAGTTTTTTGTAATATAATTTTAGAATAATTTTATAAAATATTATATATTTGTAAAAGAAAAATGTTTTCGTTAAATAACAAAAAAAAAGTTTAAAAGTATAAAAAATGAAAAGCAACTATACTAATTTTCGAACTGAGTTTCTTTCCACATTATAAAATAGTAAACTGTGGATAATTTATTGCAGTAAAAAGTACTTTACATAGTAAAACATTATTAAAACAAATCAGATTCATACAAGCCAGCCCACAAAATGTCTAGTTTTTTTGAAAGTGGTTAATTATCATTGCTATTATTTTACTAAATTACTATTGTATTTTTCAAGTTTTCTAACCATATGATTGTTATAACAAATAATAAAATAGCTAAAATGCGTCTTAAAACTGAACTAAAAGTTAACCCTCGCGTCTAGAGACACCCGGAATAATTAGGCTCGCGAGCTTCTTGACAGTGTTGACACATGAAACATGCTTTATTATGCAGGAACTCGGCAAAAAAATTACACTTTAATGCAATAATTTGGGGTCTTTTAAATACGTCTTCGCATTTTTAGATCTGAAATATAATTGGAGAAAATAAAAAGCCGCTTTGCTAACCAGAACTAACCATGATCGACTAGAATTTAGGGCTTTTGAATTTGCCTAAATTCTCCCTACATAGAAGTTATTAACAAAATTTTGACAACGTATTAGAAAAACCCCGGGGAATATATAATTGGACTTGTTAAAAAATTATAACTTCTACCATATCAAAAATTATAAAAATTTTGTTAATAACTTCTGTAGGGATAATTTAGACAAATTCAAAAGCCCTCAGTTCTTCGGCTTTTTATTCTCCCCAATTATATTTTAGACGTGAAAATGCGGGGACGTATTAGAAAGGACCCCAAATTATTACTTTACATATTAAAATTTAAATTTTTAGGTTATAATACTGCCAAGAAGCTCGCGAGTCATATTTTCCGGGGTGTCGCTAGACGCGAGTAAAGTTAACGCATAATACGGGTGTTTTTTAACCAAATAATAGGTCAAAAAATACTACATTTACATACGTTACCTTATTATATCTTTTAATATTTAGAAAAATAATTAAAAATATTTTATTATAATGAGGTAATATGCCAATTATTATGCAATAATATTTTAAACTTGCTATTTAAATGCTGCCTAATTTTTAAAGTATCTTTGTAAAGATCCTAAGTTTATAAATAAACTGGGAAGGCTTCACAAAAAATCAGTACCAATTAGAAATCAATTTAGTACAGAACCCTGTTCGGATTATAATAAACTTACGACGTTATTAGGAAAAAAACTTGTTTTTCTATAATTTTTCTAGTTCTTAAATTTTATAAAAATTATTTTTTTTGTCCTGGCTCTGTTCGGATTAGGTGGATTTTCGGATAACCGGGTTCGGATTAGCGGGACTCTAGTGTAGTAGAAGAGTACATTTTTCACTTTTTCATATAAAAGTTTAAAAATAAATAACTTAAATAAGGTTTTTGCAATACCATAAATTTTTCAGTGAAAAAAAATCTTACAGATTAAAACAACACCAAAAAAATATTTGAGACCAGTCATGGTGTACATTCCCGGAGGCGGCTTTACAATGGGTTCCAACAAACAATCAATATACAATCCATCATTTTTACTTACAGAAGATATTGTTGTGGTAGTTATCAATTATAGATTAGGATTGTTAGGTAAGGTACCAAGAATTAAAAAAAGAATTAAATTCGTCCCATGCGGAGGCTATATTCTGTGTCTCTGAAACTGTCCAAAAATTATTGTTTTGTGTCATAACTTTTTTATTTATTAGAATTATATTTTGAAATTTAGGTGATGCACCCGTCACTAGAACCCACTTTTAATGACTAAATAAAACAATTTTTTTACTTTCGGTTTAACCGGAAGTAACCCTAAATTTAAAATTTTAAATAGCACCCTCCATTAATTTTAAGCCTACCTAATCCGCCTCAAAATTCTCTTTTCAACCATGTATCACACTTGTGATTTTATTTTAAAATGGCTGTCAAAATCGATTTTTTCCCAAAATTTTAGTAGGTCATGACGTGACAATTACAAATTATCAGCATGTAAAAGGCGTTGAGGGTAAAGAATAAAATATTTGTGATTTTGTTGCTTTTCATCCAATTAATAAGAGTTAGAAATAAAGTTTTTAAAATTTTAGAAATTTATTTTTTTAACGCTTAATGTCTTAAAATCCAAAATAGGAAACTTCAATTTTTATTTAATTTAACTTTAGATCAAACATTTACTATTCCATAGAATTTGTCAAAATTGGTATGCACAACTGACCCTTTTACCAAAATCGCAAAATTATACATGTCCACATTCATTCGCAAATCCTTATAATAAGTAAGTATATGTTCAGGTAACATTAATGCATCAAGTAGGCAGTGTAATACCCCAGAATAGTGATAACAAAAATGTTAAACATTTCAAGAGATGCATGAAATAAATAGTCAATTTTTTGGTACAAATCAAAGAATTTTAATTAATAATTAAACGTATAACACAAAGGTAAACTAAACAATTATCATAGAGAAATGTACATTTTGCATTTTTAATAAAAAAAGTTACTTCTTCATACTAGTTCTAATAAATTATATAAAATAGTAAATGTTTGATCAAAGTTACATTAAATAAAAATTAAAGTTTTCCACTTTCGATTTTAAGATATAAAGCGTTAAAAAAAAATACATTTCTAAAATTTTAAAAATTAACCTCTATTCCTAACTCTTATTAATTAAATAAAAATTAACAAAATCACAACTACTTTTACACCTTATTCTTCACATCCCAACGCCTTTAACATGCTGATAATTTGTAATTGTCACATCATGGCCAACTAAAATTTTGGAAAAAAAGATTTTGGCAGCCATTTTTAAATCAAATGATAAGTGTGACACATGGTTAAAAGAAAATTTTGGATCGGATCAGGTAGGCTAAAAATATATACAGGGTGCTATTTAAAATTTAAAATGTAGGCTTACATCCGGTTAAACCAGAAGTTAAAAAAATGGATTTATTTAGTAATTAAAAGCGTGTCCTTATGATAGGTGCATCACCCAAATTTGGACCATTAATTCTTATAAATAAAAAAGTTATGGGTTGTTACATGTTCGCTGTGTCACCCGGTATATATTATTTAATTTATATTTTTATTATAGTACGTTTCACAATAAGTCGTTGATTTCTCGTTTTACTTGCTACTGTTAGTTGTAAAACTCAATATACTTTGGGTACCCACATGTAGGTCCGACCTAAAATTTTTTTATTTATTATTGTACCTAGTTTTTGGTATATTATATAGGTTATAGGCAAATTGCAGGTGTTGAATATAAAGCAGAGTCTTTTCGTCTTAGTTCATCAGTCGTTTGGATTTTGTCTAGGTATTTTCGTGTGTGTTATTAAATCTAAAATAGCCAACCTAAACTAGTAATATTAATAGGTAATCAGGACCTGTACCCTTTCAAAAGGTGCGGTGCCTACAAAACAGATATTTGTCAGGCAACCTATTTATAGTTGAGTTTATGACACAAGTAAAAGAAAAATTAGGAAAACTGCACATTTTTACTCGGAACGCCCCTAACAAAGGCGATAATGTCATATATTTAGGGGGTATTTTAAAAGTTGGCAATATGATTAAACCTGAGTTTCTCAGGTCATTATTGTCTTATAACCTAAAATGCTGGCAGGATTTTTTTCTATTTATTAAACTCAGAAAAAAAAGAAAAGATCACATCAAAAATTTTTATGTAAAATAAGGGCCAAGTTCCTATTCAAAAATCTCGGCCTCTTAAAGTACTGAGCTTGGACCAACTCTTTTTTGTCTTGGCAAGTTTTTTACTAATCTGTCCGTAAAAATAAAAAAGAAACTGTCTGTATTATTAAAAAAAACATTCATTAAACCCAGTCAAAAAAGGTGAATTTTTAGACCGTGACTCTTTAAGAGGCCCTTTTTTATTTATGTGGCATTCTTCTGTGAAGTGGGCAACTTTAGGCGTATTTTTGTCCCGACAAACAGTCCCCTAGTTAGTTGTTTTCATAAAATAATAATTTTATTTAAATATTATCATTTGGCAAACTCAAAAAGCATACACACACCACAACTAACCACAACTAACCACTACGTAGAAATAAAGATTAATAGTATTAAATGTTATTGAGGTAGTTTTAAATAAGAGTCAGGGCACTGTGCGAAAAATTGGAGACAAAATAACCATTAGTATTTTTAGATGCATTATTTAATTAAAAAATAGATTCCTCTTATATTGTCAGTTAAAAGTTTATTAGATTTCAAATATTATAAGTATGAATTTTTTTAAAAATACCTTTTTTACCAGGGGACTGTTTTTGGGGACATGCAGGGAACTGTTCTTTGAGCATTATAAAAACGTTTTTGACGTAATAAACTTTATTTTATTGGATATCGTACGATGAAACGCGGTAAATAGCGTGATTATCTTTTCAAGTTAAGTACAAATTATAAAATGAACTATACTTTCCATATAATATCGGCCTGGGAAAGTGAGTTATCCAGCTTACCTACATGTGTTTTTGGTATGATAAGAATACACAAACTACAAAGTAAAAAATGTATTAAAAAATAACATAGCATGGAAGTAGGACAGAGCTAAAAGGTAGTAATTATAATTTATTCACTAAAAATACTTAGTTTTTACGGCCTACTTTAAAACAAAATTATTGTTTAAGGTTTTCTAAGCTTAAAAGACGAATCTTTAGAAGTACCGGGCAATGCAGGGTTAAAAGATCAAATTCTGGCTTTAAAATGGGTACAAAGAAATATACATGTATTTGGTGGAAATCCAAATGACGTTACTATTTTTGGTGAAAGTGCTGGTGCTTCTTCGGTTCATTATCACATTTTATCACCAGCCCCAAAGGGTAAGTTTTAAGCTACAATAGTTTATGCTTTAACCAATATTTAATATTTACATGTAAAAAAATAATAAAAATAATTGACAAAAAAATCAATATTTTAATTGACAAATTTTATCTTAAAACTACCAATATTATTTATAATGGCAGGTTCATTTTCTTGGTTTGTATGAATTTAAAAATTCCTCTAAATTATTTTCACTTTTTGAAAATAATTTTTTCATGAAAGTAGTTTATTAGTAGTGGTTTGTCATGAAGATGATTAAATTATTTTTAACTACTTAAAATTTGTTTTAATTAACATGTTATTTTTTATGAGTACATATTAATTAGTTTTTGAAATTCTTTTGTTTAAGGGTTACCGCTACATAGTTCTTTTAAAAATTTCCCTTTTCTAATTTCTTTTTGCTAATTGCCAGTGGCTATTATCGGTTAAAATTTAATTTTACCTGAGGACGATTTTGTAACAAAATAACCACGTAGTCAAAGAAAATAAAATGCGGCAGGTATTATTCTACCGGGTGGTGCGTCGCCGAGGGGAACATAGGAAATCTCATGTAAATTTTAAGGGGGTTAATTATTGACTCGCCTGTACATTTTACAGAAAAAATGTAAGATAACTTTTTGACGAGACCAATCTGACAAATCCTCGTGATAAGTTTTAAAAAATTTTAATAAGCGAATCTTGAATTATTCAATTAAATGTAATTGCAAAATCACAAAATTTTTGGTTCAGGTAAAACCAGACACCAGCCACTAGCAAACAATTTGTTATAAGGCTTTGTCAAATCTGACGTACAACCGAATACATTCGGTGAAAGATCAGGTGACCTGGCTGGCCAAAGTATCCGGTACCGTGGACCAATAATATTGCCATTAAAAGCATTTTCCAAGTACTCTCTAACCATACGGGCATTATGGGCAGGGCAACCATCCATTTGGTACCAAATCATTTGATCTTCCCGAACAACTTCTTCCAAGGCGGGTCCAATTTGATTTTAAAATAAGTCAGAATAGGTTTCTGCTGTCAGGTTATGGTCCATTGAAAAGGGTCCAATGATATGTTGTCCGATAATTCTCACGAATACATTTGTTTTTTGGAGATATTGTGTCCAAGTATGAACAAAGCGATATTTATTTTCTTGGCTCCAATACCGGCAATTCTAAACATTAGGTTCATTGTTAAGGGTGAATGTACATTCATCAATAAAACAAATATTTCTTAAAAAATTCCTATTGTTATTTGCTCTTTCCATCATTTTAAAACAAAAAATGCCATTTTTCGCTCTTCATCTCCTTCCTGCAGCTCTTAATGTTTTTCAAATTTATACGAATAAGATTTGTGTTTTTTCAGAGTGCGCAATACCGTTTTATGATGTTTATTTACCTCTTGCCCAAGAACCCTCGTACTAACCATTTTATTTTCCTCCACACTCAGTAGAATATTAAGATCTCTGTTCTTTATTTCTTCGGCTCTATTAACGATATCCTGAGTTAAACTTTTAAAATTATTTATTACGGTAACTTTGGACTCGAACTTACTGACAATACGTTTAATAGTTGAAATAGACGGAATGGGCTTGGTGGGGAAATAAACTAAAAATATTTCAGATACTGCTCTAAAACTGTTTTCTCCACTTAATTATGGACACTTTTTCGTCGATTGAATAGTTCATATTTTTTTTAAATACCGACTGTCACTGATTTATTGACACTTTTTCTCATGTCAGGGACAATATTCATTTTACTGGTGTCTGCTTGGTGTTTCCTGAACCGAAATTTTGGTAATTTTGTAATTACATTTAATTGAATAATTCAAGATTCGCTTATTAAAATTTTTTGAAACTTGGCACGAGGGCTTGTCAGATTTTCATAAAGTTATTTTACATTTTTTCTGTAAAATGTACAGGGTAGCCAATAATTGACCCCCTTAAAATTTATATGAGATTTGGATGGGTATAATGTAGTTTGGCTAAGATATATATTATATATATATATATATATATATATATATATATATATATATATATATATATATATATATATATATATATATATATATATATATATATATATATATATATAATTATCATTTGTTTTATATTTTTCAACAAAAATTTATAATAAAATTTTCCTTAAAAAAAGTACATAAATTTAAACGTATTAATAGGGAAACAGTTACTAGTAATCTGCCATATGTTACTTTACATGATACCATTTTTCCAAAATATTTGTACTTTTTTACCTCTACCAACAAATTTCCGAACGGATGGTCCAGCTTCAAATGACCCGGTAATTCACTGTATGTCAAATTTACCAACTTAACCATAAGTTGCAAATCGACAAAAAAATATAAACAATAGGTCTTAAAACTTAATCATATCTTGTTTTTGTAAATACCTGTATGTTTGAATGTCCATATCACAAGGAATAACTGGTTTAGGTTTACCAATTCATGAAATTTTTGTAGGCTTATTTCATAAAGCAATTCTCCAAACTGGAAGTACTTTAACTCCTTGGTCTCTAGGAAAAAATAATGGACATCTTGTAGCAGATGCTTTGGGCGTTCCAAATGCAACTGAAAAGCAGATATTAGATATTCTAAGGAATAAGACTGGGTATGAAATTTTTTTGGTTCAAGAAAAATTAACAGATGTAAGTGTATTTTTTGTTCGCTAAACTATTAGAAAAAATACTTAAAATCTTATCATTATTTTAGCCTCTGGTGTATGGCACTGTTAGACCATTTACTCCAGTCATTGAAAAAAATGTTTCGGGTGCTGTCATAACCAAGGAACCCTTTACATATATATCAACTGGAGAATATAATCATGTACCGATACTAATTGGGTAATAATAAGTTAGTTTTAATTAGCTATATTCCAAATGTAAAACTCAAACAAAAGCAGCAGTATCTTAATTTTAGTATCTAATATCTACCTATTTTTAAAGGATAAAATCGGATGATTTAACTAAAAATATTGTTACCACCGAGCAACAGTCATAACTATTTCGGTTCATATTTAAGTATTTTTTGTTCACAAAAAAGAAAGAATTTCTTTAGGACCTAGAACGTAAACAACAATTAAATTAATAATTTAAAAATACAAAATACTAAAAATACTATTTAAACTATAAGAATCTTGGCAGAAAATTTACCTAAAATATTAATTTGGGTAAATTTGATGATTTATCACTTTTTTATTTGTATTCCTATTTTCAATATATTTTTGTCAGTTTGTGAATACATGTATTGATATTATTTTTTATTATTCCTGGTAATACCCACTTTTTGCTTAAGTGGTATTACATGGGTAAATGGAAACTTTGTATTTTGTCGTAACTTTAAAACATCCTGTGAAAGAATCGTGGTAGCTGATTTGGTTTAAAAGTTTTTTCGTTTTTATAAGCCATGAAAAAAATAATATTTTTTAATTTATCTTAAGCCTTTTTGTAATTTCGCACTTTTTTATATTACTTCGCCATTTGATTCGGTCCAACGTTGCCAGTTTATCTACTCGCAGCTCTCTTTCCTATCCCCTTAAGCAAAAATATTCCTTTAAAGATGTAATAAATATTATTTTTTTGTTCAAACTACGTGGTAAATAATTTTTATTTTTTTTAAATTGTTCAAAATATATTTTTCTTTATCATACCAGTTCTTCGTAAGAATGTTAAAGCTCTTTTAAAGAAAAAAACAAAAAAACTGCTATTTTCCCACGCTTCTCCTATGCTACATGTCAAAAAAATGCAATTTTTAATAACGATTATCTCTTATTAGACGTGGTAAATCTTCCTGAAATTTTACCAGCATGTGAATTGTACATTTAGTAATTTATATTCAAAATTCGAAAGATTTCTTAAGATGTTGCTTCCATGACCCAACTACCTTAAAGGTAAAAGTCTCTAAGTACAATTCTTTTTAAAAGGTAGTTAAACTACTTATTAGTTTGCTGTTTGTTCTGGCATATAAAAACTCATCAACTACCTTAATGACTACCTACTAAACCTTCCTAGTGAACTATTAAACTAAACATTGTTTTTTTCTTTTTTTTTATTCCAATTTTTAAATAAAATCATTGTTATATCCTAAATTAAAAAATATTTCTTAGTGACTTTTATCTTTAAACCAACGATATTTTCCTTTATGAAATTACTTTTATAATTCCTTTATGCAAACAAGGTACTAATCTATCGTTAATCCACTTTAATCCGGAATATTTTTATTTAATTATTCGAAGTTAAATAACAGCATCTACTCTGTCAAGAATTGTTATAGTCTGTTCCAAAGTATACCGTGTTAGCTCTTGCCTTCATTTATGGATTATATCTGCCGACAGCAATAAAACTGCGGATCGGTAGGTATTAAAGGACAGAGCATTAGGGACGGACTTTAATAATATAAAGATTTATAATTTATTGTTTATTAAGGTAAGTATAATCTTAAAATTACATTAAGAAATTAAATATATGCAAAGTTTTAATTAATTTATAACTGTATTTATCTATACATAATTACATTTTTAATTTAAATATCTAAATCCAATTCCGTTTTACTATCAGATTCATTATTGAGATTAATTACAATAGGATTTATGTTGTTTTGGATAGAAATGTAAGAGTCCTCAATTTTTATAATGTGCTGTAGTGAATTTTTCCACCTCTCAACTGGTATGTTAGTAATTACATTTTTTATCAGATTGATAACACTGGGACTTAAAGTAGGTGTAACATTTTCTGCTCTGATCTTTGATTTATCCTGGTTGCACAAATGCTCTATGGGGTTAAACGTACAGTGATACGGAGGAAGTCGTAAGACAGTATGCCCAGCCTGTTCAGCCAAATTATCACTTACATATTGTTTTTTAATTGCATATGAATTTAGGACTTTCAAAAGATGCGTTTTTTTACCTGAATTCAAAATAAATATTATTTCCTAACTACTATTCCTGGATTTCAGTTTTTGAACTTGATGAAGCTGGTGCTTTGTGTAGCTGACGGCTGTGGTAGCTTGCGTTATCCATGACAATAACACTGTTGTTTGAAATATTTTTTAGAAGATAATTTTGAAACCAGTTTTCAAAAAGTTCTACACTTGTATCCTCATGATAATCCGAGCTAGAATCCTGAATATTCTTTGCAGACAACAGCAAGCAGTTTGGGATAAATCCGTTTTCTGAACCAGCGTGTATTATGGTAATGCGTTTTCCTTTATTTGAAGGTGCCTTCGTCTGACAGTTTTGACTGGAATCAACCCATCCTTTGGATACTGTGTCGTGTGTATCGAACCATGTTTCATCAAGGTAAATTATGGATCTGTTTTCTAACCTATATCTTTTATTTAATTTCTTGAAGGTAATTAAATCTCCAAGTGCGTAATCTGTGCGATTCCATTACTACTTGTCTTTTGTCTATTTTATATATTTTCCTTCTTATTAGGTCCTGATCACTATTGTCTATACGGTGAGATTGAAAATCACTACGTTTTTTTCTTTTGTTCAATTCTTCACTAATAATATGATATTGGAGTTTTTGTAAGTAGACAGGTTTCTTTTAAAGCTTTTTGTTTAATTAGATCTCTACTGACTAAAGTTTCATACACATTTTTTCAACCTGTTTTGCATCTAATGACAAATGATTTCGACGCGACATAGTTATATTCTCGTAAAACAACTTGTTCGAAACGCACAGTAAAAACAGTTATTCAACACTGCCACTAAAATATTAGCCAAAATATGTATATGCCTAATGGTTAATACTCAAGCAATACCTGGGCCACCCCTGCCCTTATGAACA
Organism: Listronotus oregonensis; assembly: GCA_019359885.1. Classification (NCBI taxonomy): domain Eukaryota; kingdom Metazoa; phylum Arthropoda; class Insecta; order Coleoptera; family Curculionidae; genus Listronotus; species Listronotus oregonensis. The sequence continues at coordinate 21,259 of JAHBCN010002596.1, forward strand.
AATGGGTTTACCCAATAACAATAGGTAATAAAATCGTTAAAGGTTTATTGGGGTATGGTCCGTCAAAAGCCATAACGATATACTTTGAGACAGACTATACCAGCCTACATAAAAATATCCAACTATCGCAAATGCAAGCAGCATGTGTTTAAAATAATAATTTTAGGTACAATGCTAATGAGGGAATTCTTATCGACTGGTTAAAAAAGATTGCACCTCCAGTTGAGGCAGCATACAATTATTCTTTGGCCATTCCTTGGTATATGCATGCAAATGAAAATCAATCACAAAATATTATTGACATTATGACTCAAGCATATTCGCCACTTGAAGAACGCTCAGTTAAGGAACAGGTAAGTAAACTAAGATTAAATAAATACCTTTTTCTACGACTGTTTAATAATTTGCTTACTATTAACTAATTTTGAATAGATAATAATACTTTTTACCTACCAGTGAGTAATGGTAATGATCCATTACTCGCGGGTTCGATGACCTCTACATAGTAGCATCAAACGCACGTATACACGTCTTTAAGAGTCAATAAGCACTGTCTAACATATCTAAGTTTCAAAAAGTCGACCTTTAATAATTGTCAATATCAAAAAAAATAAGAATTATTAACAAATTTCATTAAGCTGAAAAAAAAAGTTCATCTTTCACAATTCTGTGACCTTATAAGATAGTGTATAAAAATAATAGTGTGCTTTGCCTGACAGAAAAATTGCTGGTTAACTTCTGTTTTCACGGTACTATGACAACCAATGTTATTCACAACTGACGCCATATTTTGATTTATAGAATATATTAAAAGTTTTCTTTTGTTCAATAAATACCTAGGAAATTTTCTGTAAGAATAATGACTAAAATCAGTGACGATGAAATGGAAACTGGTACACCACCCGAAATTATAGAAGCAGCGGACACGGCGTCCTACAATTTATTACCAGAAAAATCAAGAAGCAAATACGAAGCCGTTTATAATTTAAATAATATTTTTTAATATTCATATCTTAGTATCTCTATCACGAGGTTGGTAATCAAGGTAAAATTGTAAAACAAATTAAAAAGTACTTGGGCAGGTAGATGTCTTCCTTTCTCTCATGTACTTTTAATAGGAAGTTCCGAAAAATTCAATTAAAATGCAGCTATGATAAATTATTGAAAAGCTAATTTAAATAGATATATCATAGAAAAAGTATAGTATTCTACTCGCATGTAATAGCTATTACATGCGAGTTAAATTACGTCACTCGCCTTTGGCTCGTGACGCAAACTTCATCATCGTGAGTAATAGCTATAATTACATGCTCATTAAGTAATATACTATAAAACTAGGAGCTACCTATAAACACAAGCAATTGCAATGGCCCAAGGTGGTCCTATACTGTACTATCCAAAAGTATAGCCAGTTTTTGATTGCTTGCGATAGTATCGATTGTTAACCACCATTATCACCTATCTGCAAAATCTAAGAAAAAAGAAAACTAAAGCAATGTACCAGTAAATGGAAATACAAAATTGTTAAATACATATTTTTGTATATATTCATTTTACAGCTTTTATTACTTCCGATTGAATTTCAATATTATTTATTTTTTTATAAAATAGTTGGTGTGGGCGTGCATTTTCATGTAGGAGTTATTGGCAGTGAACAAAAGAGAATATAGGTCTGTTTGTTATTCAGAAATAATTTACACTTTTTGTACACACCTAGTCCCGAAAATACACCTCTCACAAGAGCGCTTATGTAAAAAAAAGAGTAAAATAGTGTACGGTATTTCTGAAAAACAAACAGACCTAGTGTGTCTAGTACCTTAGTACCTAGTATTGTTAACCTAGATTAACTTTAAAATCCATTTCACATTTATTTTAAATTATTTTTTTGTAATTTACGTTTTTATGCCGATGTATTAAGTTTTTTATTATAAAAAACGATTTTTCCTTAAATACTATAAATATATAAATTATAATTTTATGCACTTTTAGATATTCCCAACGTTTTTAATTAAAAAATAAATTTAGATTAAACAAATGAAGCTAAATTTAAACAGTTTTTGACACAAGTCAGTAACAAAAGTTACAAATAAAACTGGTGAATGAGAAGAAAATTTTTTTATATATTTTGCTTTCTTGTTTATTAATCATAGTTTAACGACGGTATAGGTAACTACAGGCACAGTTTATACCGTACAACGAATCAGTTATTTAACTCTGTTAATTTAGATGAAGCTAGATTTGACTTTTTCATTCTTTCCTCATATTTCGCGCACGCGCTCCTTGTGTCAAAAATGTTGTGATTCAATCACAAGCTGGAGCTCGACAGGGCCGGACTGGAATTAATTTAATCAAATTAGTAGGTAGGCAGGTAGGTTTAAATAGGTGGAAAAAATTGCATAAAATGATGTATTTGAAAATTTTTATTTAAAAACTGGTTCAGCCGCTCATAATAAAACCATTAAACGCTGGGCTACCTCAAGAGAAATAAATGTTGATATTGAAAAACATAGGACGAATATACATAATTGATTTATTATTCTTGTAGGTAGCCATTTCAATAAATGAAAGTCATTTTAAAAATTTAATGTGTAAGTATATTTAACAAAAATATATAATATGGTCAAGTGACCAAGAAAAAAAATTTCGAGTACAGTTTTATTGGTCATACGAAATCTAAATGATAGGTCACTTTCACGTGCCGGGAAAATGAAAAATAATATATTTTTTTGACTTATACCGAGCAAACCGAAGCAAGCCGAGAATGAACATTACAGTACAGTAAAAGGTTTAAAAATGTGAAAGTAGCCTATTATCACACATATAGAAAAATAGCTAAATCAAAAACTAAAGTCATAAAATATAATTCTTAGGCCTACGTACACACAAGACATAGGGGAAACAAAATTTTACTTTACAGAGTTTCAAAGTAACCCCAAGTTTCAAGGAAGCAGTTAAATTATTTAAATATATCAGAAAAATAATATGAATACCTATATATTTCTAGAACCACTGGATAGAAATTACTACAAGGGTAACAACCGTCTGTTTTTGACAGACTGAATACTGATTCAAGATCTAGTTTTCGAAAAAAAATTTAACTTTAAAAATATGACATATCTATTTCCTTGCTCTATTCTTGTTTAAATTTAAATTTATGGTTATATTACCTTACACTTATAAATAATAGGCCAATAAATGCGTTTTGGGGAAGTTTTTACAAGGATGTTTTAAAGGCAGTTCTAAAATTTTTTCCCTTATTTTTGTGCCAACATTTGGCAAAATGGCAAAATCTTTAAAATGGCAGACAAATAGACTTTCGCAGGATCCAAAAAACTCAAAGAAAGTTTGATCTGGAGACCTGAGGTTGCCAAACACATCCTTTGCAGCATTCTGGTATGCTCTAAAATGTGTATACAGTGCATCATTAGACAGTTCTTGAGATTTCTTTGAATACGACTGACAAATTTCACAGGAATGTTTTGCTAAACATTTTTTAATAAAATATCCTCCAACATAAAAAAATGCATTTTTTTGCTTGACGTTCAACAATCCAACACACTTAAACAAATCACTTGAAATCACCGAAAAATAAACAACGCTTCCAACCTCCAAACAATTCAATACACCAGCTGACCTGATGATCAAAAATAAATAAAAAAACCGATAGACCAGCCCTGACTGGTGCGTTCACTTTCTGATTCAATCAGGTGCGGCATCTGTTCATCACTCTCTGTTGTGGTAAAACTGTAATAACAGAAAAAGACAAAACTAGACCGGATTGGTTATTATAAATAAAAGAAATCGTCCTCATATCAATTGGCAGGTTGAGCATGCCCAGAATATGAGGAAAGTGTTCCTATTGGTTGAATTCTATGGCTTCAAAACAGGCGGAGAGTTAAATAACTGATTCGTTGTACGGTATAAACTGTGCTACAGGTGCATAATATGTGTACAACAGTTCCAAATTTAGACCATGTTCCCTTCATTTAAACCATTAAAGCTATAACTTAAGATTTGAAAAAATTCTTTAATTGCAGTAATTATATGTTTGTTATTTAATATACTTTGTTATTTAATATTCTTTTCGTCTGGAGAGACTGTACAACTTTTAAAAAATATACATTTTAATAATAAATAGAAAATTAAGAAAGCAGCAATTTACCCTTGACTGTACATAAAAAAACATAAAACTTACTTGATTTGTCCAAAATTGTTACCAGTAGAATTATTATTTATAAAACATAATTTACTACTAAATTTAACAAAATAGCTATATCTATAGCTATTTTCGGTCAAACTAGCAATGGTTAGAAATATATATTTGCTTTTAAAATACTAAAATTAATATATATCTTATACAAACTTGGCAAATTATGCCTTAACATCTTTACAAAATGTTAGGTAAAGTAACATTTAAGCATTACCGGTTATAAAAAAAAATAATTTAAAATTAGAATAATTATATTCGAATATTTTAATGAATTTTTATTTATTGATTTTAAATAAAGTAATTATGGATAATTTTCCTTTTGTTCTGCCAACAAATGCTAAAATGCGAATGTATTAATAAAATAACAACTACATATTCATTTTTAATTTAATATTTTTTTTAGCTTGTGATGGATAGTACAATGTTAGGACCAATTACAACAACTGTAAAACATCATTTTAGGACATCAAAACAATTCCCTATTTACCTTTACCGAATATCTGTCGAAACCAATAGAAATTTTCTGAAAGTGATGAAAAATCTAACAGAAATACCAGGTAAAATAAATGTAAAATTTATTTTGCTAATATTTTATACAGCTCTTTATAAACCAATGACCGATTCGCAAAATGGGAGAAGAAGAAAAACAAGAACTAGAACAGAAAGAAGAAAATAACCATAAAAAACACACAAATAATCCAATATTATTTGTTTTTTATACATTTTTTGCATAGTTTTTACTTTCAACAACTGTCTGAAATAATTTAATTTTTATGTCTTTATATTTTCTAAATATTTTGCACTACTTTTTTAAACAACTTCAATGGCTTCAAGGCATGTTTATACCTAAAATGGAAATCCTTAGCTTAAAAGGTAAGATTTTTGTTCAATATAAAATATTTAATCTGTAAAGTATCCTGTGTAGCCTTCCAAACATTGACCACGTTTATATCTATGAGTTCATAGAATAGAAATTCTATCCGATATTAATTATTGTCTGCTCAAAATGACCGGTATAAACGATTCAGGCTCATATTTTTATCCGTCCTTATCCTTATTTAAAGTCAATTCATTTGTTTTGTTGGATTGGACTTTTTTGAGCCGGTCGCATAACGGTAAACACTATGATGTAAATAGAATTTGGATTCAAACTGACATGTGTATACAGTGTGTCCCAAATTGGTGGGGAATGTATGGGGATCTTGGAAACCACGATAGATAGAAAATCGGTTAAATGGGGAAAGTTTTGGACAATTATGTTAGTAAGCTAATCCCGTTTACTACATGGCTTTATCTATTCAGGGTTTTGAAAAATTTTGAAAAAACCTGAAACATGCATTTTCGAAAATCGGCCATTTTTTTATAAGTAAAAATTTTTCAAATCTGTAAAAACTTTTTCATGGGCGCCATATTGGATTTTTTCGCAGCCAAATAGTGCCTTTTATTCTGATTTCAACAATGTATAACATGTTATAGTTTAGGATTTATAACCTCATCTACTTCAAAAAACAAATATTTTCTTAGTTGGCCTTGATTCCGGCGAAAGTCATCTAGCGTCATTATCAAGTTACCTGGGGTACGTTATTAAAATTTTTTCAACTCTGTAAAATGGTTAACATACCTAAGTCAACCCTTCATAGGGTAGTTAGGACTATTTAAAAAAATATCGTTAATATGTTGAGAGAAATGGACAACATTTTGAATTTTAGGTCGTTATTTAACATTTTCATTTTAATAGGAATATTAGTTTAGCCACTTTTCATTGTTTTTGTTTTCACTTGTTTCAATTAACTTGTTACGTGTAGTTTTGTTGTAACACGGTATTAACGTTATAGCTATGTTCGCGAACCCATTTCTGTAAAATGTTGTTCAGCTTATCTATTTTGCCAATTACTAATATTTTATTGTTTACAAAAAAAATGACGTTCTCCGGAATCAAGGCCAACTGAGAAAATATTTGTTTTTTAAAATAAATGAGGTTATAAACTTTTAAATTATACCATGTTATACATTGTTGAAATCAGAATAAAAGCACTATTTGGCTGCGCAAAAATCCAATATGGCGTCCATATGAAAAAATAAAGTTAATGATGATTCTAAAAACCCGAAACGTAAAAAATAAAAATTGACTACTCGGTTATATTCTACAAAAAAAGTTGCTTAAAAAAGTTTTTACAGATTTGAAAAATCTTCACTTAAAAACAAAATATGGCCGATTTTCGAAAATGCATGTTTTCGTTTTTTTTAAATTTCACAAAAACCTGAATAGATAAAACCATGTAGTAAACGGGATTAGCTTACTAACATAATTGTCCAAAACTTTTCCCATTTAACCGATTTTTTATCTATCGTGGTTTCCAAGATCCCCATACATTCCCCACCAATTTGGGACACAGTGTATGTCGTAGCCTCATTGTAAATTCGGCCGTTTTTTAAAATGGCTAGCCACTTTATAAAACGCGGCTATATTCTAAAATAATCGTTTAGTTTAAATTGTTTTATAATACGGCTAGTGATTTTAGCCATTTTATAAACTGGGCGATCAAATACGGGCCACATTCTCAAATAAATGATTATGATAAAGAAAATTTACAATTTAGAAAACCTAACGACAACTAACCAAAAACTAACCAGGTAATAGTTTGGAAGTTGTTGTTTACGGTCCCCAATAATTGCATCCTATTTGGGTCAAACCACGTAATATACAATTTATTTTACCACCCAAATAGGATGCATTGGGGACTGCAAACAACAACTTCCAAACTATTGCCTAGTTCTGGTTAGTTTTTAGTTAGTTGTCGTTAGGTTTTCCTCCATAAATTGTAAATTTTCTTTATGATAATTATCTTATCTATACTTAATTATCCAGTTTATAAAATGGCTAAAAGCACTAGCCGTATTATAAAATAATTCAAAGTTAAGGATTAGTTTACAATTTGGCCGCGTTTTATCAAATGGCCAGCCATTTTAAAAAACGGCGAAATTTACTATGTGGCTACGACATATATATTCGGTTGAATTTTGAGGAGGGTGCTGGTCTAGATTATGTCTCGGCCCTGCCTGGTTGCATTCTACGCTTGAATGGGTTCGCATTTCTTCTCACTTTACATCCACCAGCGAAAAAGCTCAAAAGCTCACTCTGCTATCTGTTAGGAAGGCTGACAAAACATTAACTGTTTCTGTTTTATATAAAAAGCAATATCCAGTGCAGCTCTTGCATTTTAAATCCAATGTATAAAATAAAGTACGAACTGACTGCTGAAGTCTCTATTTATATTCTTATTAAGAACATTAAAAAAAAAATCATTTTCTAAATTAAAAACAAAGATATTATTATGTAGGATTGTTTACTAGTCCATAGCACAACACGTTTTTATTTCACTGCACTATAATTTCTGCACAATGCACCAAGTTTAGTGTGAGTACAGTTACAATAAAAGAGTGTTTTGCACCTTTTGCACAAATTGCTTAATATTCTGATAGCATCTCACATACTATTTATTATCTCCAAACAAGAATCCGGCGACTGGTAACTTTGTAATTTGCACAAGTCCAGTTTTATCTTTAATGTGACATCAATATCACCACTGGTGCAGCTACGATTTTCAATTATTTTTAATCTAAAAAGTGAGACCTGGGATCCATATCAAATATATACTAGTGGAGTAAAATTTGGAAGGAAAGTCGCTTAGTTATCGAGAAAAAAAAACCGGCGTAGAACCAAACCAGACTTAGTGGGATTCTTTAATAAGGTAATTGTGTACACGAAATCGCTTTTTACGACATTTTTTAGTGGTCGAGAACTTTTTTATTTCGAAAAACCCAAAAAAATCGGTTTTCAATAAAACACGTTTTTTAACATCTCCACTGCTATATCTCTAATAATATTCATGCTATCAGGTTATATTTTTTTAGATTAAAGTAGACACAATAGCGCTTCGAACAACGTCACACTTGAAGCTGATTTTTTTTTTGTTAAATTTTTAAAATAGTACGAAACTCAAAATTGTTATTTTTAGTAGCGTAATTTTAGGCAATCGAGAAAAAAGTTTATTATTGAAAATTTATATATACATGCTGCGTACAAATTGTAGCTAATGTTTAAAAAAAGTTTTTAAAACAAAAATTTTTAAGATTCCTGTTATAGTATTGAGTCAGTGATATTTTTTTAACGTCATATTTTTGCGCGCTTGGCTTAGCAAGCCGGCCGACTGCAAAGATCTTACTTACGGTCCGGTGGGAGTGTAGTAGTTAAAGATTTATCAACAGGTTTAAACGCAGATCTAAGGGCTGCTTAAGTTGTTTAGAAAAGGAAAATTTTAAATATCCAAAACAGGTGGGTAGATTTTTAAACACATACAAAAAATATCAATCATTGTTATTAATTACCCACCTAATTAGTAGGTTTATTAAACTTTTTTATTGGTTGCTGGTAAAGAAAACCACCCACGGGATTCGTTATTTTTTGATTATACATTCAAAACTTCATTATTTTTTAATCATTTTTAGCAACAAAAAATTGCGGATGCTTTATGTCTTTTTATTAAATTTAAGAAATATAGTACATAAAATATAAACTAGGGCTTCGTTAAATGTCCTTTTTAAACAGAAATATATAAAACCTCTCCTTTTTTTCCATATAAAGAGATGATACGATGCCGTTTTTTGACATGTCTAAATGCTGCTTGAATAAGCAATGTTGCCAGACTTTTTGTAATAATTTGTTATTATTGAAGGTTGTTTTTTATATAAAACTAACCAGAACTAACAAACAACAACTTTCAAACTATTACCTAGTTTTGGTTAGTTCCGGTTAGGTTTTCCTCGTTAAATTGTAAAAATTTTTATTATAAATGAGCCGTTCTGGTCGGTCATGACTACTGCTGGTTAGTTAAAGCGGCTTTTTATTTTCCCCAATTATATTTGTAACTGGCTCGAATTTCAAATATTTTTGATTTAATTAAACTTATCCTAATGGTAATGACAAAGTTTTTTTATTATAAATTAATAATATTTCCGTTTAGCAACACTGTAAAGGTCTTAAAGAGGTGCATGTATTTATTGCATATAAATCGTAAACAGTTGAAATAAAATGTCAAATAATGACCAATTCTTAGAATTTTTATTGCTCTTTTCTTGGTGAAAACCACATCATTCGCATTTTTTTGCCTTAAATAATAATACTTAAAGTATATTTTACATTGCAAATTTAAAAATCGTCCAATTCCGTGGGTGATTTTCTTTACCAGACCCAAAAATGTAATATGTAAGTAGTTATTTATATCATTATTAGTATTTTTCGTAAATTTAATCCATTTTTGCCTCAAAATCTTTAATAATGTTATTGCAGGAACGAGATTTACACTCCTTACCACATTTTAGGTCTTCTTTCACACAAGTACATGTTGGAAATTTAATTTTGGGTTGACATAAAGCCTTGTACTACATAACTACTATAAAGGTTAAATTTTGGACATTTCTTTAGGAAGTAAAAGATCTATCTGAACATCACTACCAATACTCGCAGAAGAGGTAGATATTGTCGAACTAGTTTTGGATAGGTTCGGAAACCGTTTTCCTATTTTTGTGCGATTTTATGTTTCTTTCAGAGATGTAGTGGCTGTAACATAATTTATGATATTTCTCATCAAACGCAAATAAATCTTCATAGCCACGTAATTTAGATATCATATTTGTCATTTCTATTTCTGGCAGCTTTATTATTTTTTGATTGGTAGCTTTTCTACTACCTTAAAAGATTTAGTACTATGTGAAAAAATAAATACCCTAAACATTATTTATAAGGATAAAATTGAAATTCGTATTTAGTTTCAGTACAAAATATAAACTAATAGAAAGTTACCAACAATACTATGCAGGTACATAATAATATTTAAATTACTTGTTTAAACAGATTTTTTATTTAACTCTTGTTTTTTTTTAATTTTTACTATTGTTGCAAAAAACACATTTTTCTAATATTGAAACTATCGCATTTAAGTTTAGTGTCACAATAATTTAAAGGACCGGCGCCACTGTTTGATTTCAAATTATGATAATAGTTTTGAGAATCTGTGTAAGATTTACGACAGTCTTTATGATATTTTATTTTAATTTCGCCCTTTAAAATATCATTTTTTTTGACAGAATTTCTTTTGCTAGATTGTCCTGCCTTTTTTCAGCACTTGATAGTAATGATAACAACAGTTGTATTCTAGGTCTTTGTAAAACAGATTTGTATCCATCATACACAATTTTCTTACAAATAATTCGCTTCATTGTTTTAAAATTCTAAATACATACAGCACACTCTAAATTTCGACAACCACCACTACTAATGTATTACTACGCACGCTAACCGCATGCTGAGCTATTGGGTCCCGATAATACTTTTTTACGTCTAAAAAAAAAATCGCTGTTGCCAAACGATACGCTCTAGAAAAAAATTTTTTTCAAAAACTTTTGGTATTAATTGGCTATATTTTCTTCGCTGCATATATGAAAATATTTTCAAAAATAAAAAAGTTTATCGATTTGTGAAAATTTCAATACAAAAAATATATATTTTCAGTTTATCTCATTTTTAAAGGGATGAAAGTGCAAATTGTGCCCAAACAATTTATAAGGTTAAAAGCGCTACAGTGTGAGCTTTAATTTGACACAAAAATTTTTTGGTATCTTTGATAGTTTTAAAGTTATGGCGGTGGAAACGAAAAAAATATATTTTTTTAAATTTCAAAAAAATCACTTTTTATTAATTTAAAAAGTTCAAGACCACAAAAAAATGTCGTAAAATACGATTTCATGTGCCCGGTGACATACTCAAAGGAACCTAACTGGTTTGACCTGGTTCTACGCCAAAAAAAACAACGACACGATAGACTCACGAAATCACTCCGCTATTTTGGAATTTGCTAAAAAATTTGTTCTGTTCTTTCGACAGATCAGTGGCGGCTCCTCCTTAGGTTTGCAGGTTTGCGCAACCCCCAAAAAAGGTTTAAAATAAAATTTTAAAAATATATATATTAATCATTACATAGTTACAGATTTTTTAAAAAATTATTCGAACTTTTATGTTTATTTTTTTATTAATGTTATCTCGAAATAACAGCCAAATTATTAAAAAAACTTGACTGCTTTCGCTATAATATCATTAACATAATCGCGCGTCGCGTTGCATCCCCGAAGCCGATTCCGATGCGATGGTTGCAATCAAAATGCAAACCCAGTTGGATTCATTACGAGTACGCGTAAGTATATGGAGTTGCCTATCTTGGCATTGGGCGCTGAATTTAGTCTCATAAACAGTATGCGGTTTGCAGTCCTAGTGCAAACCTTTATTTATCTCGCAGGCTGATTTACGATTTATTGAAGTATAATTTGTTATTTTGGTTATATGTGTAACATAACTACTTGTATGATTTTTATTACAGTTTTTGTATGTCTATTTATTTACATTAAGTTTATTTTGGTTATTTATTTATTTTTTTAAAGAACCATTAGAATTGCAACCCCTTACTTTTTAACCCACGAGCCACCACTGCGACAGATTACCAATCTTTTAGAATTTAGAAGAAACCTTAAAACCACTTTAAGACGTAATACTTGCGACAATATCTAAGAACTAAAACGTGCAAATATTGCATTTAACGATGCCTCTTACCCCAACGCGTTGCCACTACAGACATTATACAAATTCATATTACCTCTGAGCTACACCGCATTAACCTCTCACACCAACATACAATCTTCACCTAAAGTCACCAGACGACATTCCACACCCGAGGTTGCTAAACTTCATTGATCTGACAAGGGGCAAGTTTTTCATGGCGGCCAAGGCTTTTAAAGGCCCACTTTTTTTTAAATAAATTTACTCTACCTCTGAATCCCGTAAGATTTGAAGTCATATCGTGCCAGGTGAAATTGTGACCTGTTGGTTATTTATACGTGGTTTCGGGTCCGACATGTATCACTTCATGTAGGCCGTAGACGTCTACGACCTACATGAAGGCTTTCATGTTTATTTTTGAACCCTGACTACGTACGTAAAGTATTGACATTTCCTCATGAATCACCCTGTATATATATATATATATATATATATATATATATATATATATATATATATATATATATATATATATATAAAATATATATATAAAAATTATATATTATATTATTATATATATTATATATATATGATAATATAAAAAATTGCTAGCTTATATGTAATTACATACCAACCACTAAGCAAAATTAATAAAAATTTTTTTTATTTTTTTTTTATAATATTTTAATTCAATAATTTTTATACTATAAATATATATATATATATATATATATATATATATATATATATATATATATATATATATATATATAAGATATATATATATTTACATACGCATACCCTTAACAAATTATTGTAATTCAAAAATCACCTTACAAAGCAAGGGGAAAGACACATAAGAAACATTTTTTTATTAATTTGTGCTGTCAGTTTGGCTAGTCCGAGATGGTACACAAGCCAGCAGATTTTTTGGTTAGGTGCATCTCAGGCTCCAATATCCATAAACTAATAATAGAATAAAAAACCGTGTTGTAATTATGCTTTTGGTACTAACTAAACACAACATTTGATATATTATTGTAACTAAAAGAATTATTTTTTATAGGAACTGCCCACGGTGATGAGCTAGGATTTCTATGGAATGTTGAGGGACTTCCAAAACTTAAACCGAACACATTAGAATCCCTAACAGTGTTTCGATTCGTAAAACTATGGACAAACTTTGCTAAATTTGGAAACCCAACACCTACAAATGATCTTGGAGTAATACTTCCCCCGATCAGTAATGAAAATGCCTTTACCCAATTGGATATTGGAAAAGAATTAAAATTATTAAGTGATATTCCCGAACGGGAACGAATGAACGTATGGAAAAAGATATATCAACAATGCCCAAGTACTGCTAATTATTTGGCTTAAATTCGAATAAATAAACAATAAACAGTTAAACATCTTTTATTTATTGTGTAATTAACGAGAATTACACAGCTACACAAAAAAATTAAAAAGTCGTGAGCATGGGTATTGACACTGGTACCCTTATGTACTTTTCGACGCTGAATTCGAATTCGAGGTCAGAATTTCCCAGGATCCTCAAATTTTGCCTCAGCACCCCCAGAACCCCCAAAGGGTCAAATTTCTAGATTCTATGAAAATTTAAAATAAATATCTTAATCTACGTTTTTTGGTATGTTAAAAATTAATCTTAAATCAGTTATGAGTTGTGTTATTGGTAATTTATTTATGGTAATAGCATAAAAAAGACAAAATAAAAACTATCTAAACCGTAACAGCAATACACTACATAGCTTACAAAAGTTAGTCTAAAATAATATATTTTTTAAAATTAATTATTGGTGATTTATAAATTATACTATTTAATCAAGTTATGCAAAATATTATTTTTTTTATCATTTTTTTTATTAAGTGTATATCACAGAACTATAAAATATGAAATTTACTTACAACAGTTAACCTTAGAAAGCAAGTTTTTTGCTTATTAAAATTTTAAAAAATAGGTTAATTAAAGACAAATTTTTATTTTAAAAATATGAAAATCTGATTAAATCAAGTTTAATTTTAGAAAAAGTGTTTTTATCTTTGGGATAGTGATAAAAATACTTATGGGTTGAAATTTAAACTAATCTTGTACCTAGTTGTGAAATTTTAAAATGAGAATTACATTAACCTTTAATCTTCTAAATAATTTTTAGTAAAAAACACCTATTTTAACTAATAAGAAATTTAATTTGAGGTAAAAATACGAAATGACATATAATATAATTTTAATTTTAATACCATCAGGGCCTGTAGCATTTTATTTTATTTTTAGTTTGCTCTATGTCTACAAGGCTAAAAGAGAAATCTGAGAAATGTTAAACGATATAATATTGTTTATTTTTGTAATGTGTGTTAATAAAAGTTTTTTTATTCAGTTCCATCTATGGTATATAAAAGTAATTGTTAAAATCCTCCACCAGAATTCCCCAAATAAACATAAACATATTTAAGAACCTGCCTTAGGATCATCTCAACATGAATGCTTAAGACAAGCCCCTTTTTAGATTTTTAGCATTACCAGCCATGTTGACAAAGTTTCTTATATCTTTATACTCTCCGTAAAATTGTTTTGTCGCAGGATCTTTGGGTTTAGTTAAAGATTTGCGCTTTAATCTGAACAAAAATTAAAGCTAATCTGTAAGCCAAGGTAAGAAGAATTTGCAATTCTAGCTGTTTTTAAGAAAGCATTTTAAATTTAAAATAAATAAAATATGGGTATTTTAATATTTTACCATTTTATCAACATCATCTAACAAAAAGTACAATGTACCTAAAAAAGGATAGTTTTCTATTATATGTTATCATGTATATAATAAAGTTAAAAATAACTTACAGGTCGCTTTATGTTTTTGTATATTAATTACCACTGAATTATTATTTATTTGTCGGAAAATATGTTATGCTGGATTAACATTGGTGCATAAAGTACAATAATTTATAGGGTGTCTTATCTTAGGTAAGATATGCAGGTTGTTCAAAAACATAAAACACCAGTCTGAATAAACTAAATAAGACTTTTTGCAATAATGATACCTTTCGGCCTGTTTTCTTTGATTGGTATTTATTATATCCAGCGATAGAATTAATAACGGTAACTCATTGATCTGCTATATACCGTTAATATTTATATAGAAATATTATTTTAAATTTAAATTATCTTTCGTGTTTTACACTTATTTATTGAATTATCTATCTACTGAAGCGCGCTGCTACACGTATTAAAGGGTATCACCAACAAATAAGCAGTACTGTCACAGAAGGCAGGACTGTAGCAGTACATTCAGTCTATTAAATTTTTTAATTTTATATGTACAGGATGGAGCTTTTGGCTAGATTTTAAGGGTATTGGAAAAACTACAAAAGATAGATCTAATCTGATGGCACATTCTTGAGTTTGATTTTCGAAACTACTGCAACGGTAAAAAAAAGATCGCGGCGTGTCGAAGACATATGGCATTTAGGACGATTTTAGTACACGTCAGTATCTCGATTGATAGTAAAGATGGATAAAAATAAGTAAATAGCTTATTAGCCTATTTACGTAAAATTTTTCGTAGAATCCAGTGGCGTACCTAATTATTTTTTACCAGTTACGGTTTAAATGATATAACTCAAAGTTGCCTTTTTTTTAAATGTATATTATTGACTACATTTTTTTATAGTAGGGGTTAGGAATGCCTATCTATGCACACTCCGTGCTTGGTGTTCTAGCGCACGTGGTAGTGTGGGAGTCCGGACAGCGCCGACCCACTAAACCCTTCCCCTACTTCCAGCTTCATAGGCTACCCGTACTGGAACCGCTTTCGCATTACTTCGGTGCGAGTGCTGTCTTATTTTATACTCTTTTTCATCTTATTCTGGCTTCCCGTTCTTTTGTTTCTATTATCCCTCCTATTACTTTATAAGCTTTGCCCCAGGTTTCCTCTGACAATATTAACATCTCCATCATATTTTTAGCGTTAAAATTTAAATTTGTTGTTCTTACAAACTCCTGTCTCTCATTTTCCATCTCTGACAGACGAACAGTGTATGCTCGACGTCATCCATTTTCCCACAGTATAGACAGCTGTCCGAATCTGCTCTATTTCTATCCAACAGGTACTTTCTGAAGCAACCATGCCCCGAGAGCACCTGAGAGAGAAAGTAATCTATTTCTCCACTCGGTCTGTTTAGCCATACCTCGATATTTGGAATAAGTCTGTTCGTCCAACGTCTGTGAGCTTCATTTGCCCATTCCTGCTGCCATCTTATAAGAAGGGAAGATCTAGCATGTTGCTTAGACTCTCCATCAAAAATTTCTTTACGTTCTAAAACCATTAGTTTTACTGAGGTATGCCTGACAGCACTCCTGCGGCAGCCAGGGAAATAGTTCTGTATCCACTACATGTTCGAAGGCAGAGGATTCTCTGAATTCTGTTAAGTTTGACGAGCAATTTTTTGTTTTGTATTGCTTAAGCCCAAACAGGAGCAGCATATAGGATCTGTGAATGGACCACACTTGCGAGAATTCTCCTTTTGGATGCTCTTGGTCCACCAATATTTGGCATCAAGTTCATCAGGGCAGTCATGGTCCTTTCTGCTTTCATAATTATTTGATTAATGTGCTCTGCAAATGAGAGTTTCGTGTCTAGCCATACCCCCAAATACTTTGTGGCTTTACTTGGTCAAATTATAGTGCCTTGTACATTAAAAGTTACTTGTGCTATTTTTCTTTTTGTTGTTAGAAGAACAGCTTTCGTTTTTTCAGGAGGTTTCTGCTTTTTAACCAGTTTGCTACCTTGAGCAAAGCCGTGTTTGCCTTGTTCATCAATGACTCCTCTGTTTTTGCTGTTACAACTATTACCACATCGTCAGCAAATCCAATTAGTTTAACCTCCGTAGGTTGTTCAATTTCCAAAAGGTCATCGTACATAATATTGTACAGTGTAGGGCCGAGAACTGAGCGTTGTGGAACACCGCTATTGATTTCCTTAATTTTTGTTTTGCCTTCTGCTTCCAAAAAGATTTCCCTCTCCGAGAGATAGGACCTAATTATGTTAACGAGGCCTTCATCTATTCCTCTGTTTCTTAAGCAGTCCAGTATATTTTGCCATGAAGCATTGTTGAAAGCATTTCTGACATCTAGCGTAATAGCTGCGCAAAGGCGTGTATGTGCAGGAGTATAGGCTGCAGCGTCTTCCGCGGCTTTAATGACTTTCATTATTGCATTGACAGTCTGCCGTTTTTCTCTAAATCCAAACTGCTTTTCTGATAAACCACCCGTGCGTTCTAACTCACTGTTTAACCTGATCAGAATAAGTTGTTCGAACAGCTTACCTTCGATATCCAGAAGACAAATTGGTCTATATGACCTGGGATTTTCTAAAGGTTTGTCTCCTTTTCTCAGCAATAGAAGGGTAGCCCGCTTCCAGTCTTTTGGAAAAATACCACTCTCTGCCAGCTTATTATAGATGGCCAGCACATACTCCGGCTTACCAGTAACCAGTTGCTTTATAATTTCTGGGAAACCCCACTGGGCCCAGGTGCTTTTTTGTTCTTTAACTTGGAACAAGCAGTCTTAAGCTCATTTATACTAAATTTTGTAAATATCACAGATCTATCACAGTTAAATATCACAGTTTTGTGTTCTGGAAATAGGAATTTTGCCACAGATTCAACTCTTTCCTTTGGAATTTGAAGCCTAGACGAAAATCCCAACAAACTTTTCATTATAATTTTATACCCGTCGCCCATATGTCACAATCTCATAACATATTGTTTTCCAGTAGGATTTTTTTGTCGCTTTTATTTTATCCCTAAGATTTTTTTTTTGGTTCCTGTTTATGACTGCCATAGACCAATTTCTGGTGCTTCTTGTCGTCTTGCTGCTCTGGTGTATATTCTTCTTTTCTTCATACAATCCTTACGTAATTCGGCAATTTCTTCATTCCACCAGTAGACTGGTTTGCCCCTTTTACTAATCTTTTTCCTTGGCATTGTTGCATCACAGATTTCGTGGAGCTTTTTTGATAAATCTTTGCTTGAGACTGGAGTTTCCTCATCCGAAATATTATTAATTGTGGTTTTTGGTGGTCGAGTTTCTTGATATTCCAGCCCTTTCTCCATCCGATTCTCGTTCTTTTATTTTATTTTAAATGTCATGTAATTATGATCACTTAAACTTTCCTTATCGCTTACTTCCCACTCTGATATACAGCTCTTTAGGCTTGCACTAGCCAATGTCAGATCCAGAATTGAGGAGAATTCCTTTCTTTGGCAAGTTGGCCGGTCTCCCTGGTTGATCACTATAAGGTCTTGCTCGGCAATTCAATCCGTTATCACTGTACCTCTCTGATCCATTGTCGTCATACCCCATTGGTAAGACTTTCCATTAAAATCGCCTGTTATAATTACTGGTTCTTTATTGACTATATTATTATTTACTATATGGTTCCCAATAAAATTACTTATCTATTAATATTACACACTACATATTTATTGTTTAAAAATTGTTTTTTTGTTAAAAAATTAGCCGGTTTTAAAGATGTAACCCAAAGTTACATATTTTATAACTATATACTATAATATTTGACTATTTGTTTTCCCATTAAATTACCTAGATATTGATGCCATACACTTTACACTGATTATTTGTAAAATTCCTAAATAATTAGCCTATTGCCCTTTTTTATTCATTTTTTAATTTTAATAAACTTAGTACAGTACATTTCACAATAATACGTTGATTTCTCGTTTTACCTGCTACTGTTAGTTGTAAAACTTAATAAAATTTGGGTACCCGCATGTAGATCCGGACTTAAAATTTCCTTTATTTTTTATTGTACCTACTTTTTGTATATTTTGTAGGTTAAAGGCAAATTGCAGGTGTTTAATATAAAGCAGTCCTTTCATCTTAGTTCATCAGTCGTTTGGATTTTGTCAAGGTAGGTACTTTCGTGTGTGTTATTGAGCATCCAAAATAGCTAACCTAAACTATTGATATTAGTAGGTAATCAGTGGACTTGTACCCTTTCAAAAGGTGCGGTGCCTACACAATAGATATTTGTCAGGCAACTTATTAACGGCTGTGTTTACCACTGAGGATTGTCATTTAAATTTTATTGCGATCGAGAAATCAACGAATTATTGTGGAATGTAACATACGCATTTGTCAAGGGTAGAGGAGGAGAGATAAATCGTAAATACATTAATGAAATATGCATTTCCCAGAAAAAAGTTTTTTTCAAGAACGTAGATGTACTTATTACACTTACAAGTTTACCGGTACAACTTGCGGATGGTAAAGTAAACTATTATTTAAAACCAATAAGCAATACCTTCACAGTACCAGGAAAATAATTTTCCATAAAAAGTCTAAGTAATACTTTTCCAAATTGAAAAAAAAAACATTTGTTGTTCCTTCACGCATTAATGGGATGTGACACAACAAGTTCATTATTATTTAAGGAAAAAAACTTTTTTTTTCATTCTTAAAGCTTCTGAATAACTTCAAAACATGGCGAAAATTTTTAAACAAAATTTTATAGATTTTGATCAAATCATATAAGTTGGAATAAGGTATACTGTAGCGTTGTATAAAGTAAAAAAAATAAAACTAAAACTATAAATTTGCATAAAAATTCAAATAATTAAATTACACTACTTTTGCAAAGAAAAATGCTGCCAAAATCAACCGAAGTCCATTGAAAAAATCAAAAATATGTAAATTAATTTGTGTAGATCTAACAACTACCCTCTGACACCTGATGCTTAAGACGAACGTATAATAAGAGTATATCACCAAATTCGTAATTGAATAGAGTGAAATAACTTATTCAACCCCTAATAATATGGCTGGATATAAGCAAGAGACCTTTTGCATTCTACAAAAATGAATAAACTGACCGCTCCCAAAAAAAGTTTTGAAAGTTATGTTATTATTTGTGCCTATAAAACAAGTTGTGGTAAAGCTTTTGACTGCAGCGAGACCGGCTTAGACTGTTCTATTTTTTGTACAAACTGTTACGGAATAAATTATACAGAGCATATAATTGAAAAAAACGATAAAAATGTTTGCTCCAACAAAATCAGAAATTCCTAGCTAAAGTACAAACGAAACTATTGGGAATATTGATATTTTTTCTTGATAAAAATAAATTACTTATTTAAACACAAGCATATTTGTATTGTAAATAAATACTGAATAAAAATACAATCTTGTGGCTAAAGCACCTATATGCAATTCCAAAATAAATACAATCTGGATTTATTATTTTTAACGAAACTTTTTCTGCATTTCCAGTTGTCATATACTAAATATATGCATCAAACGTTATTAATTTATTTTTTATAGGATACTTTTTAAAATCACTGCCAATTTTTTGACATTTAACACCTGTCAAGTGTCAAAATTGACAATTTTACATTTATTTTTTATTTGGTAATACAAAATACCTAAAAATGTATTTGTATTAATGTGTTTTCATAGCTAGTTAACAGTTGGTCAAATATCAAAAAGGGCAATTTTACATCAGATTTTAATTCAGCGACCCACATTATAAATTAGCATACGAAAAGTTTGAAAATTGCTTTTAAAAACTTAATAATTGAAATGGTTTTGCCCACTGATAGAGTGGTGCCCCCAACCCCCTTTTTGAACAACAGCTGCTAAAGTAGTTTATTTCAAGAAAACACACGTCTCTTGAAAAAAATAAAATCCAGTGGCTGCCAAATTGCTAATGGCTAATTTTATTAGCTTGCCTATACTAATAAATTCAAACCTCTAATAGAAACTGCGCAGTTCCTTACCTAAATAATATAATGAAACTAACCACCACAGAAGTATGAATATCTATAGAAAATGTAGCCTAATAATAAATTTATGTCGGTAACCTGCAACCTCCCAAGAAAATGATCAAGGGGACAATGCTGCAATGACACTACCAGCGTACAATATAAATTTTTAAAGAAATTTTAACGATAAATCGTCCATTTGATTTATTAGTTCACCGATTATAAAAACTTGCAAAAAAATAGAATTAAATTGATTTACGAGTATGCTTAGTACGTATGTGGAATTTAACATAAAAGCTGAAGTAAACAAGCTATTTAAAGTTATAACGTTAAGCAGTGTTTTCTTTTGGTCCGCGTCATAAGGAATATGTCTTTATTTATACTGGTACTCTATATTTCAGCTTTATTTTGTAAACCTAGTGCATCGTATGAACTATTGGAACCCATCGTATCTTTATCCGAAGGAACGCTTAGAGGAATTCGGGGAACAAATATATTTGGTGAAACAATTTTTAGATTTTTGGGTGTACCCTATGGTGAGAGCCCTGTAGGAAATTTACGATTTAAAGTAAGACAAGGTGTTTTTTTACTATAAATAATAATTATCTATGACAAAAAAAGAAATATTTATCGTAATAGGGATTATCTCTCGTGAGTAATTTTGTAATTTTCTACATACTTTGAAATTTGGAAATTAATTTAATTTATAGTAAGAGATACAGGTCTATAAAGGAGAGTTAAAGATCTTTTCTTGGGGATGCACACTAGCGGCCTTTCAGCTCTTCGGGAAAAATGCCCATGTACCTTTATAATATAAATAGAATCATACAGACACAAATAAATTTTGTATAAATCTAAAAAACTTTATTTTTAAAATAAAATCCCAAGTACTATAATTCTTAGTAAAAATCTTTATAAAGATCATTTTTAAAATTTTAATTTACTTAAAATTTGTGTAAAACGGAAATACAAAATCGAATTAAAAAAACTAAGATTGTTATTGTATACCCTGATTGAAAACCGCAAAGTTTCATTATGGGTAGTAAGTCCAGTACCACCTAAACATGTTAAATAATAATTGATAAATATAAAATGTATTTTATACCAAAGAAGATATAAAAAAATTTATAGAGTAATGAAATATCCTATTTTTGCTTGTTCTAGGCTCCAGAACCAGCTAAACCATGGAGAGGAATTAAAAACGCCACAGAGGACGGAGACCCTTGCTATAATCGAAATATATTTCATAGCCCGGGTGATGTAATTGGGGGAGAGAATTGTTTAGTGTTAAATGTATTTACTAAACCGGTAAGATTATTAAATTGTTGTTTAACTGCAACCATATCAAAACCTTGTGTTTCTATATCTTTCGATATCTACGCTAAATACATAAATGATCCAGACATTGTTTGATTTGCATTTTGCAAAAAAATTCTTTATTTAAAATATTTCTACACACTTTTTTTTAATCTTTTATTTTTTTATTTTAAACCTCAACAAAATTTGTAAACATAAAGCTATAAACAATGCAATTAGGTAAAATTATGACCTTCTCAAACCGATCTTTTAACCAAATTTGATTATTCGTATTTCCTAAATGTAACTTTTTAAATTTTAACATTATCCATATTTCGACTTTTACAGTGTGTTAGATTTAGGTTCATATGTCACAATTACACAGGTCCACACAAAAAAAGTTGAAGCTTTTATGTGTTATTTTTAAACAATTTTTTTAAATATGATTAACAGCTTTTCTTTAAGTCTATTTTGTTCTGATTAGTAACCTATCTGAATCTAGCACTTTGTTAAAAAAATATTTGCACCTTATTTAATGAAAGTTGATTGTCGAATTCTATCATCAGGATTTACTTTTCTAGAAAATTTGCTGTCATGTACCTTTATAGCTCATGTAGGTGGTTGTAGGTATACGAAAATGTTTTTGTAGAGAATTTGGTTCATTTTAAACCACACAAAATTGAGTACAAACACACATATAAACATAGATATTCTTTTCTTAAAAATGCATTTTTTACAATATTTTTCCTGTTCCATATATGAAGAAAGTTTAAATATGACCAGGAATGGCGCCAGCCGCAATTTCATTTAATTTGCTTACAACCAGGTATCCCAAAGGAATGAACAAGCTCATGATTACTTTAATTATTTAAGTTTTTTAATTTTTAAAATTACAGAGCAGGCAGTAGATTACTTGTGAATAAGGATACCAAACCAGTCGATATTTTGCAGATACTAACAACACCATACGGGAAATCCACCTTTAACGAACTAAAGTGCATTTTAAAATTGCAGATTAAAAAAGTCTTTAATAGTATCCCGTAAAATCCCTTAAACTACACAAAAGCCAAGGGGTCGCCTCTTCAGGCAGTAAAACTATGGTTAGCCACCAGCTTTTGGGACAGCAAGGATGTATTCTTGATTTACGATTTTTCGAGAGAGATACGTAACATTTTTCCAACTATTGTTCTAACTTGCTAACCAAATAGTTAAATCTGTAATTTATTCAAAAAGAAGAATCTGTTTAATTAAAAGTGTCATTCTACTACACGATAACGCCTAACCTTATATTTCTCATTTGACGAAAAATGTCAAAAATGCTTTTCGAAATTCTTACATATCCACCGTATACTCCGGATTTACCATCATGTTAGTTTCTTCTGGGTAATCCAATAAAAAAGATACAGGGTGGCTTAAAATTTCAAGAAGATGGTGATGTTACCGAATTTGTGTATGCGTAGCTTCGCGCCCAATCAAAACCACCAACCAAGTGATATTACAATGATAAGATAATATTGAAAGCTGAATATGTAAAATACAAAAAATGACCATAACAAAAACATCCTACACAAAAATATCCCATAGAAAAATCTATCAAGCAAGTTTTTGCCATATTATTTTTTTATGGGATATTTTTTATAGGATGTTTTTGTATGGGATATTTTGGCATGGGATAATAATGATCGGAATATATTGACTGGGATTTTCTGACCGGGATTCATATACTTACAGATTAAACTACTAATCTTTCCCAGGCCAGTAATGGTGTACCTCCATGAAGGTGGTTTTATAAGTGGTTTTAACGATGAGGCAGTGTACAATCCAGCGTTTTTGCTTACAGAAAATATTGTTGTAGTAGTTATAAACTATCGGTTAGGATTGTCAGGTATGTTTTAGATATTTATTTAACAGTTAAAATACGCCATAGCTACAACAAGGTTTACTGTTTATACTTTAGAGTTTTGGATTTCTTATTTTATTCTAGGAGATAGAACACCTAGAAAAAAGCTAAATTACACATGATATTGGACTTAAAATGCCGATAACACAAGTAAACAAATGTAAATTTTTGTAAAGTAACATTGATGAAAATAAGTTTGTTTGAAGAATTTCGAGTCCTAAATCCGAAAAAATAAGCTGCAAGAATTCGTTGTAATAAGCTAATTACTGTAACACGTACAGTTTTTTGTTATAAGGAGAAAAGAAAAGACGACATATTTTAAAATCTAATATATGTTATATATATATATATATATATATATATATATATATATATATATATATATATATATATATATATATATATATATATATATATATATATATATATATATATATATATATATATATATATATACAGGGTGCCACAGATTCGAGTGCATGCATGGGGATTTCGGAAACCGTAAGAGATAAAGTCGGTTAAATTATGGTAAAGTTGTGTATTTGTGTTACTAACTATGTCCACTTTAGAAAATTGCAAAATTCCGATTACTTCTGGAGATATCTTGAAAAAACCGAAATTTGCCGATTTTGTTTTTATTTTTTTCTGACGTCATTTAAAGAGATATGGAAAAACAAAAGACACTTTCTGATGGCCACTTTTTATGCTCTAGAAAACAGCGTTGAGAGATTTTCCGTACGACGTTTCGTTTTCGTTAAACCATCATCAACTTTATTTTTTTAAATACGGCACTTAATTGTTTATTGCATTTTTTTAAGCAGTTATAATCCCAATTACAATAATGTATGACACGGAATATTTTTCTGTTAAATAAACATATTTTCCATAAGAGACAATGAGTTAGACAAGGAACGCACATCCTTTCTTATAGGGGCATTCCATATTTATTAATAACTATTAAGTGTTATAAATTTTTGTTATTGGGATAATAAAGGCTTTAAAAAAAATAAATAAAAAACTTAGGTCCGTATTTAAAAAAATAAAGTTGATGATGGTTTAACGAAAACGAAACGTCGTACGAAAAATCTCTCAACGCTGTTTTGTAGAGCTTAAAAAGTGGCCATAAAAGTGTCTTTTATTTTTCCATATCTCTTTAAATAACGTTAGAAAAAATAAAAACGAAATCGGCAAATTTCGGTTTTTCCGAATGCTCCGAAAGTACTCGGAATTTTGCAACTTTCTAAAGTGGACATGGTTGTACGCAAATACGCAACTCCATAATTTAACCGACTTCGTATCTTACGGTTCCGAGATCCCCATGCATGCACTCATCTGAGCACCCTGTAATATATATATATATATATATATATATATATATATATATATATATATATATATATATATATATATATATATATATATATATATATATATATATATATATAAAAAAATGTAAAATCTTGACCGATAATTGAATAAACAACTGGAAGGTTATTAGGGATTCGGTCTTTATGCTTTATTAAAAGTTAAACACTTTTTAGCAGTCCCGAGCTTTCGGAAAATTTATTTCCTTTTTCAAGGCTGCAATATGTAAAAAAACCCTGGTTACATGAGATAAAAGACTTAACAAATTAAAACTTACCGCTAACATGTTAATAGAAAATAACTAATGCCACAGAAGAGAACTTCATATTAAAAATTAAAAAATTTTAAAAAAACTTAAAAAAAAAACTTTAAAAAACATTACACATAATTAACCACAAAAGTACACCAACCCATCACATATAACAGTTATTATAAATAGTAAATCTGACGATATTCATTCAGTTGTTTATTATTTTTTCAACAAAATCCTTCCGATTGTGCGAATACCTTGATCTAAGATCATGGTTTCTCCAAGCCGCAGTTTAGAGTCAGACAAGTTATCCCGTTGCAATGTATACACGGATGTAATATTAACTGGTGGATAGTGTAAATGTGAAATTTGGTGTTTTGTAACCTTATCTGTCACCTAAGGTTAATAAGATTCAGGTATTTGTGTGTGTGTGTGTATGTGTGCGTGTGTGTGTATGTGTGTGTATGTGTGTGTGAGTATGCGTGTGTGTGCTTGTGCATGTATTACCCTCATCTGTCACCTAAGGGTTAATACTTGTATGTTAATATGTATATATGTTTATGTTTATCCCCCAGCTGTCACCTAAGGGCGTGTATAGTAGTGTGTGTGAATTTATGTGACAACCCTTATCTACCACTTAAGGGTGTGTTCGTGTGTAGATTTGTCTGTGTACGTGATATTTTTTTGTAAGCTTCCGTGTAATGTGTTAACAGGGAAAACAGAAATCTGCTGTGCCCTAAGAAACCACGCCCCCTATCCAACCCCGAACCCCAGAAAGAAAGAACAAAGGTACAAATGCCCTACAATAAGGACTTTTGGGGTACTCTTAGGGCAAATAAACAGAAAATCACCAAAATGACAGCAAGAAACAAAAACAACAAACAACTAAAAATTAAAAAAAAATAAAAAACAGTAAAAAAAGGGAGCAATAAATGATTGGTTGGTTTAAAATATTAGTTATTTTAAAAAAAGTTTAGAATTAGTAGACATATTCAGATTGGTCAAATTTAAATTAAGTAAGTTTGAATAAATTGCACTTAAATTTTCTATGTCGCCCTCTTATTAATAATCTGTATATATATATATATATATATATATATATATATATATATATATATATATATATATATATATATATATATATATATATATATATATATATATATATATATATATATATATATATATATATATAATATAAGATGTGTCCCAAATTGGGGGGGGAATGTATGGGGATCTTGGAAACCACGATAGATAGAAAATCGGTTAAATGGGGAAATTTTTTGGACAATTTGGTTAGAAAGCTAATTCCGTTTACTACATGGTTTTACCTATTCAGGTTTTTGAGAAATTTTAAAAAAACCCAAACATCAATTTTCGAAAATCGATATTTTTTTATAAGTGGAAATTTTTCAAATCTTTAAAAACTTCTTCAAAGCAACTTTTTGTGAATATGACCGAATAGTCAATTTTTTTTCTACGTTTCGGGTTTTTAGAACCATCATCAACTTTTTTTTTCATTGGACGCCATATTGGATTTTTACGCAGCCAAATAGTGCTTTTTATTCAATTTCAACAATGTATAACATGTTAAAATTTTAAAGAGTTCATAACCTCATTTATTTCAAAAAACAAATATTTTCTCAGTTGGCCTTGATTCCGGCGAACGTCTTTTTTTTTTAACAATAAAATGTTAGTAATTGGCAAAATAGATAAGCTGAACAGATATTTTACAGATAGGGGTTTTCCCGGAACATAGCTATAACGTTAATACGTGTTACAACAAAACTACACGTAACAAGTTAATTCAAACAAGTGAAAACAAAAACTATGAAAAGTGGCTAAACCAATATTCCTACTTAAATGAAGATGTAAAATAACGACCTAAAATTCAAAATGTTGTCCATATTTCTCAACATATTAACGATATTTTAAAAAAATAGTCCTAACTACCCTATAAATGGTTGACTTAGGTATGTGGAATTCTCTTTCAACATTCCTGGCTGGGGATGTTGGATTTTTTTTAAAAATGTTGGTTAACTGAAACATCTCGCGATTTTCTTCAACGTACTTCTTAGGTCGTGGTTTTTTAAAACTTCCGAATTTAAGCAAATTTGTTAGTTTAGGATGCTGCCTGTCAGGAAAATTGTCGAAATAAGTTTGCGCAGCTATATTAACATTTCTATTGCTTTGAAAATAACGTTGCAAAATATTAAGTTTTCTTTAAATAATTAACCATTTTACAAAGTGGAAAAAATTTTAATAACGTACCCGAGCTAACTTGATGACATTCGCCGGAACCAAGGCCAACTGAGAAAATATTTGTTTTTGAAGTGGATGAGGTTATAAACTCCTATACTATAACATGTTTAAATTTTTGAAATAGAAATAAAAAAACACTAGCTGGCTGCGAAAAAATCCAATATGGCGCCCATATGAAAAAGTAAAGTTGATGATGATTCATCAACTTTACTTTTTAAACAGTATTAACGTTCTAGCCCATGTTCGCGTACCCATATCTGTAAAATATCTGTTTAGCTTATCTATTTTGCCAATTACTAATATTTTATTGTTTACAAAAAAAAATGACGTTCATGGAATCAAGGCCAACTGAAAATATTTGTTTTTGAAATAAATGAGGTTATAAACTCTTAAATTATAAACGTTATACATTGTTGAAATCAGAATAAAAAACACTATTTGGCTGCGTAAAAATCCAATATGGCGTCCATATGAAAAATAAAGTTGATGATGATTCCCAAAAACCTGAAACGTAGAAAATAAAAATTGACTACTCGGTCATATTCTACAAAAAAGTTGCTTCGAAGAAGTTTTAACAGATTTTAAAAATTTTCACTTATAAAAAAAATATGGCCGATTTTCGAAAATGCATGTTTCAGGTTTTCAGGGAAATTTCTCAAAAACCTGAATAGATAAAACCATGTAGGAAACGGGTTTACTTACTAACAAAATTGTCAAAAATTTTTCCCCCTTTAACCGATTTTCTATCTATCGTGGTTTCAAGATCCCCCTACATTCCCCACCGTATTTACATATATGTATATATATATATATATATATATATATATATATATATATATATATATATATATATATATATATATATATATATATATATATATATATATATATATATTACTGTTTTTTGTTCTGTGGGACAGTAGGGCAACAAAGAATACTACAGTAAAAGGATTGGCCACATAAAACTTCTTTTGAAGCTGGTACTTCAAACATTAAATATGCCCCACTTGTTAACCCAAAAAAGGTGCTGCTATCGCCTCTCCATATTAAGCTTGGACTAATGAAAAACTTTGTTAAAGCCATGGACCCAAATGTTGTGGTTTCCAGTCACCAAGTGAAATATTTCTTTAGCTAAGTGATGCAAAATTAAAAGAAGACATAATTATTGGACCTCAGATAAGAAAGGTCCTAGATCCTTTCAAGACTAAATAAATAAAAAGAAATTGGCAGCTTGGACGTGTAGTGAAAGGATTTCTGGACAAAAAGAAAGATGAAGACTATAAAAGGCTTATAGATGAACTGCAGAAAACCTATGAATTACTTGGGTGTCGCATGTCTCTAAAAAACGCGAAACTAAAATAAAGTTATTGAATTCCTTCTCAAATAACGAAGAACGGGCAATCGGTACCTATAATACCTAATAACTAATAACTTGTAATAACTTTTCACTTCATGCGCTTATCGTTTCCGAATAACGGGCAGGCGCACAATCACGCAGACGTCTGTCGGCTGCTCGCAGCAACCAGACCGGTCAGATGATGCAGTTCTCTCGTCCCTTGGCAACGAGTTATTGCGAAAGTTAGTAACGTTACGTTTTGTTCTAGTAAAATAACATTCTGAAATGACGTTACCCAAATAACGACCCACCTCTATTAAAAAAGCAATACTAGTTTTTGCGAATACCAGTGACGTACAGTTTTTTTCTCTAAAAATAAGGACTTACCGGCACGAACGCCACCGATGTAAGTGCCTTAGAAAAAAATTTTTGTACAAAATTGGTTATTTATGCATTTGCGTGTAAAAAAACTCATCTCAATATCTCCACGAGTTTTCAAAAAAATGTGAAATAAACTATAAATGACAAAAAAATTTAATCACCCTATATCTAAAAACGAAGCTTTTCCCGGACCCATGGTTATATGAATTTTTTTATTATTTTTAGATGTAAAAATCTGTCCTAAATTTTCCTCAAAATTATATATATATATATATATATATATATATATATATATATATATATATATATATATATATATATATATATATATATATATATATATATATATATATATATATATATATATATATATATATATATATATATATATATATATATATATATATATATATATATATATATATATATATATATATATATATATATATATATATATATATATATATATATATATATATATATATATATATATATATATATATATATACCGGTGAAAAAGAAATTACTACCCAGCCCTTTATTTTCTTTAATGAAAACATATGGCTTTCAAATTTTAGAAAGACATATTATATCATGGGATGCCGATTTTGGATATTATAAAATGTGCCTATTACTTCCGGTTTAAGCGGAAACGACATCAACTTTGATTTTTTTAATGGAACACCCTGTATATTTTTTAAAATTTGGATTCTACGGATCATTCCGGATATAAAATCTATATTATATCCTTTACTTATCTCTGCTAGATTTTAAGAAAATGGCGATTAAAGATGTCCAAACTACCGCACTTTATGCAGTTTTATAGGAAAACAAATAAATTATATAAAAAGGTAATGGGTTAAAATTATTTTTTTCTGAAGAATCTATCAGTGAAGGTCATAATAAAAATACTTCCGGCTTTACCGGAAGTGCTGCAAAAATTTACTTTCTTAATATTGTTACTTTAAAAATGTTAATGCAACACCCTGTATATTTTTAAATTTCGTTTTTTACGTCAAAAATTCTATACCAATCTTTGTTAGTTTTGAAAAATGGCGACTAAAGATGTCCAGCCGACCGCTGATTATGCAGTTATAGGAGAAAAACAAATAAATGTTAGAAAATTAACAAGCCTAAAATAATTCAGGCTGTCTCTTTGGAGCAGTTTTGTTATTTTTATATTACTTTTTTATTTAAGTAGTTTTATTGCGACCTCCGCAGATAAAGTTTTTAAGAAGAATAAAATTAAAACATTAACAAATATTTTTAACATTTATTTGAACTCCATAATATGCGGTCGTTTGGACATCTTCAATCGCCATTTTCTCAAAAGCTAGCAAATAGGTATAGGATATAATACGAAATTTTTTATCAGGAATGACCCGTAAAATACAAATTTTAAAATATACAGGTGTTATTAATTTTTGAGTAACATTAATAAAAAATCAATTTTCGCAGCACTCGTAAAAGCCGGAAAAAAAAAATTTTTTATGACCTCCATGATAGAGTCTTCAGAAAGAACACATTAAACATATCATTTTTAAAACATTTATTTGTTTTCCCATAAATCTGCATAATATGCGGTGGTTTGGACATCTTTAATGCCATTTGCTCAAAAACAGAGATAGAAAAAAAACATAATATACATTTTTTATTGAAATGATCCATAAAAAACAAATTTAAAAAAAATATATAAATTCCTGAAAAATCCCAAAATTGATGTCGTTTCGAAAAAGAAGTGACGAAGACATATTATAATATTCAAAAAACGGCATCTTGTGATATAAGTCATCCTAAAATTTAAAAGCCATATGTTTTAAAAGGGCTAGTAATTGTCACC
>JAHBCN010002596.1:55000-88324 GCA_019359885.1 Listronotus oregonensis
ACAAGTGAACCGCCAGGTTTTCTGCAGCCATCTGCATAAGCGCACATAGTCTTCACTCTTTGTACGTCAAGCTGCCAATTTCTTTTACATTTAGTCTTGAAGGATCTAGGCCTTTCTTATCTGAGTCCCAATGATGTCTTCTTTTGGTACATCACTTAACAAAAATATTTCACTTGACAGAGCACAACATTTGGGTCGTAAAGTTTTTCTGGCGCAATATGTGGAGGCATTGCTGCTACCGCTGGGTTGGCTGGTGGGGCATATTTAATGTTTGAAAATGCCTTATCCAAGTTTTATGTGTGAGAATCCTTTACTGTAATTTCTCTTTGTTACCTACTGAACACAAATGACAATACTGTAAAATCCTTGAAGTCTAGCAAGATACCTATGACTTTTAAATCCCCACAGATATCCCACTGAGCCTGTTCATATTTAACAAGATTTAATAGGGTTGCTAGGTTTTTTTCTTTGTCACTGATTTTGAATATTATAATATGTCTCTGTCACTTCCGGTTTAACCGGAAACGACATCAACTTTGATTTTTTCAATGGAATACCCTATATATCTTTTTAAATTTGGATTCTATGGATCATTTCTAATATAAAATGTATATTATGTTTTATACCTATCTCTGCTAGTTTTTGAGCAAATGGCGATTAAAGATGTCCAAACTACCGCATATTATGCAGATTTATGGGAAAACAAATAAATGTTTTAAAAATGTATTATGTTTAATGTAGTTCTTTCTGAAGACTCTATCTATGGAGGTCATAATAAAACTACTTCCGGCTTTACCGGAAGTGCTGCGAATTGACTTTTCTATTAATGTTACTTCAAAAAATTTAAATGCAACACCCTGTATATTTTTAAAATTTGTATTTTACGGGTCATTCCTGATATAAAATCTGTTATATCCTATACCTATCTTTGCTAGCTTTTGAAAAAAATGGCGATTGAAGATGTCAAACGACCGCATATTATGGAGTTCAAATAAATTTTAAAAAAATATTTGTTAATTTTTTAATTTTATTCTTTTTAAAAAAACTTTATCTGCAGGCCCAATAAAACTACTTAAATAAAAAGTAATAAAAAAATAACAAAACTGCTCCAAAAAACCCCCACCCCTGAATTATTTTAGGCTTGTTAATTTTCTAACATTTATTTGTTTTTCTCCTATAACTGCATAATCAGCGGTCGGCTGGACATCTTTAGTCGCCATTTTCTCAAAAACTAACAAAGATTGGTATAGGATATTATTAAGACGTAAAATCGAAATTTAAAAAAATATACAGGGTGTTGCATTAACATTTTTAAAGTAACAATATTAAGAAAGTAAATTTTTGCAGCACTTCCGGTAAAGCCGGAAGTATTTTTATTATGACCTTCACTGATAGATTCTTCAGAAAAAAATAATTTTAACCCATTACCTTTTTATATAATTTATTTGTTTTCCTATAAAACTGCATAAAGTGCGGTATTTTGGGACATCTTTAATCGCCATTTTTTTAAAAATCACAGAAAAAAAATAAGAGATATAATATGGGTATACCCGATTCCGTAAAAATCAAATTTTAAAAAAAAAAAATTCCGAAAAAAAATAAAAGTTGATTCGTTTCCGCAAACCGGAAGTAATAGGCACATTTATAATATCCAAAATCGGCATCCATGATATAATATGTCTTTCTAAAATTTGAAAGCCATATGTTTCTTTAAAAAAAGAAAATAAAGGGCTGGGTAGTAATTTCTTGTCACCCGGTATATATATATATATATATATATATATATATATATATATATATATATATATATATATATATATATATATATATATATATATATATATATATATATATATATATATATATATATATATATATATATATATATATATATATATATATATATATATATATATATATATATATATATATATATATATATTTTGTATATATATATATATATATATATATATATATATATATATATTTTTTTTTTATATATATATATATAATGTTGTGAGAAAATTTGGGACAGATTGTACATCTAAAAATAATAAAAAAGTTCATATAACCATGGGTCCGGAAATGATATAGGGTGATTAAATTTTTTTTGTCATTTATAGTTTATTTCACATTTTTTCGAAAACTCGTGGAGATATTGAGATGAGTTTTTGTACACGCAAATGCATAAATATACTTAGGTCATATTTACATGTACAAAATTGTTTTCTAAGGCACTTACATCGGTGGCGTTCGTGCCGGTAAGTCCTTATTTTTAGAGAAAAAAACTGTACGCCACTGGTATTCGCAAAAACTAGTATTGCTTTTTTAATAGAGGTGGGTCGTTATTTGGGTAACGTCATTTCAGAATGTTATTTTACTAGAACAAAACGTAACGTTACTAACTTTCGCAATAACTCGTTGCCAAGGAACGAGAGAACTGCATCATCTGACCGGTCTGGTTGCTGCGAGCAGCCGACAGACGTCTGCGTGATTGTGCGCCTGCCGTTATTCGGAACGATAAGCGCATGAAGTGAAAAATTATTACAAGTTATTTGTTATTAGGTATTATAGGTACCCTTTCCCGTTCTTCGTTATTTGAAAGGGGAAATTTAATAACTTTATTTAGTTTCGCGTTTTTAGAGACATGCGACACCCAAGTAATTCATGGTTTTCTGCAGTTCATCTATAAGCCTTTTATAGTCTTCATCTTTCTTTTTTTTCCCGAAATCCTTTCCTCCGTCCCAAACTGCCAATTTCTTTTTATTTATTTAGTCTTGAAAGGATCTAGGACCTTTCTTATCTGAGGTCCAATAATTATGTCTTCTTTTAATTTTGCATCACTTAGCTAAAGAAATATTTCACTTGGTGACTGGAAACCACAACATTTGGGTCCATGGCTTTAACAAAGTTTTTCATTAGTCCAAGCTTAATATGGAGAGGCGATAGCAGCACCTTTTTTGGGTTAACAAGTGGGGCATATTTAATGTTTGAAGTACCAGCTTCAAAAGAAGTTTTATGTGGCCAATCCTTTTTACTGTAGTATTCTTTTGTTGCCTACTGTCCCACAGACACAAAAAACAGTAATACTGGTAATACTTTGTAAAACCCCCTTGAAGTCCTAGCAAGATACCTATGACTTTTAAATCCCCACAGATATCCCACTGAGCCTGTTCATATTTAACAAGATTTAATAGGGTTGCTAGGTTTTTTTCTTTGTCACTGAATAGGCTAAAGGAATAGATGCTTTTTGTTTTCATTATGAAGCAGGACTGCTTTTAGGCTGTATTTTGACGAATCTTCGTGTAAATAAACGCCACTCGTTAGGATCATATTCCATATTAAGCTTATTCATTAAACCATCCATATCACAACGGACAAATAGCGACATTTGCTCTTTATTTAACAAGTTCCACTTGAAGTCTGGGACCAAGAAGTTCCGATTTTTATTTTGACAGTCCTTGGTCACATACCAAGTCATTTAATTCATTCTGAGTTATTAAGTGAGGTTTTCTGGTAGTTGATAAAAATGTTGGGTAACAACTGGTATTCTCAGGAAGTTGCGGATCAGATTCTGATGAAGAATTACAATCACTGGGAAACACGATGTCCAGGTTTAAAGGCGCTATCGGTACCGGTAGTTCCTGACAATAGGGAACTAACCTTAGCGCAATAGGCAAATTTGGATACTCTATTTTGTCTCTATGCTTATTTAAAATCCCTTTTGTTTAAGTGATGCAAAAGTAGCAATTACTTACATGGTCAGTAGGTTCTCTTCACACCATAGGAACAGCAAACGGCATAGATTTTTTCTTGCGATACATCCATTGCATTAAATTTACGTGACAATTCACACAACAAACATGAGAAGCCCAACTTTTATCTTGATCCCCACTTTGGCACTTAAAATATAAAAAATAGGCCTTTTGACTTTCTTAAATTTAGATCTAGCTTAAGACTTTATAATAAATCGTCCACATATATAACAAAACTTATTAGCTGGATTTTTGCAATATCGACGACTCGAACTGGTCAGTTTATATCAAAATCTACTTAAACACTTGACTGTACTGTAAACGAGACAGAAACCAACCAAACTGCAGAAAACAATAAAACTCTGAAAGGTTCGTACAATACTGTAAAAATAATCCCTCTGCGGTCTTGTTGTACTTTCCGGTCCTAAGGCAGGTAAAAATGATTTCAAAGATCGTATTACATAAAAGAGAAGCAGGTACTTGAAAATGGGACGTGCTAGGCGATTTCTGGAAAAAAGATTGAATTATTTGAAGCAAAGTTACGCTGTTGCAAATATTTTGTTTCTATCAGAAATCCTAAACAGGTGGATACTTGAAGATGCAATACCATCTGTTTTATTAAATGCGACAAATTAAATCAACTTAAATTTTACAATTATTTGAAGAAATAAATTAATGACAAAAATGAACGAACAATTAAAATTGACTGGTCAGAGCATTTTTTGTAAGAAATAGACAGTACTATGATTTAAAAGTGTATTTTATGTACCACCCTCTTAATCGAAAAAATATTGAAAGTACTTATGTATACTCAAGTAACGTCGCTTTCAACTCTTACTAGTCAATTCAAAATCGGTCATTTAAATTTATAAATTGTCCAATAAAAAGGACAACATACTTTTGTAAAGTCTAATTGGATGCAACGTAGAATAGCTTAAGAATCTTTTAACATTAAGCTCCTAAATACACACGAGTACAACGTAACTTAGCAAATTCTAATGCGTCGTCTGTATATTAACTTTAACTATATTACAACTATTATTACAAAACCTTAGATATTTTAGTGTTATTTAAAAGTTAGAGTGTTTAGTTTTGCGTTTTTTTTTCTATTTTTCTGTAAAATGGATAAATTAAAAATAATATTACAATAACTAGTATTCAGTAATGAACAATGAAGTATAAAAAGTAAATTAGAGTTTAAATTGACTAATAGAAATAGAAAGGGGCGAAAATGTAATGTTTCAGTTTAACAATAAGGTAAATTTGAGTTAAATCAATTAACTTTTAGGTTTTTTATCTCTGGAAGATGACAGTTTAGATGTACCAGGCAATGCAGGTTTAAAAGACCAAATCCTTGCATTAAAATGGGTACAGAGAAATATTAAAAAATTCGGTGGAAATCCAAATGACGTAACTATTTTTGGAGCAAGCGCTGGCGCAGCATCCGTTCAATATCATATTTTGTCACCTGCATCTCGAGGTAATTTTTAGTACACTATTTATTGATTTATCTATACTAATAGGTAACGTTTTAAATCTTAAAATACCTAAAAGAGATGATTTTATGTCCTAGAAAAATTCATTATTTAAAACAAGTCAAAATAATATTTGTTTAAACGATGGTGTAAAAAATAAGAAGAAATTGCTCGATAAAAGAGATAAATAAAAATAAGACAATAATTCTATATAAACCATGTTAGTCTAGAAGAAATCGGCGCATGAGTACCGAAAACTATTGCATCTCATTTTTTTGGGATCCTCGGTAAATTGCCCTACTGATGATATAAATGCATAATGTCATGGGGCCACCTGGTGCCATATTGTTTAAACTAAAATTATTTAAATAATTGCAAGGTATTTTTATTTTCCAACCGGACAATTTTTTTTATATTCTTTATTGAAATACAAATAAAAAAGGTCCTATGACTTTTTACAATATTATTAAAATTTTTGGAGATATAAATTTTTAATTCTTAAATTTGGGTACTTTTGACCCATGAAAAATATATAAAAAAAGGATTTTTTTAATCCTTTATACAATGGTTAATAATATCCAAATCAGGATTTGAAAATTTTGTATTGTTTATACCTGTGTTTTAATTGTTTATTACGTGCGCTCACAAGTAAACTAAAGCTATTTATTTAAATAAATAATAAGAGAAAACAAAACTACTTATACAAATTACCATACAAACATAGAACATATCCTAACCTCCACGGTAACAAGTTTGTCTTACTGCTGTACAGGGTGTCCCAAATCATTAACTTTGTTTTTTTTAATACGGCCCTTAATTATTTATTACGGATTTTAAAAGCTTTTAAGGTCCCAAAGCCAATAATGTATTGCACTTCATATTAATGGAAATTTCTATAAGAAGTCATGTGTTAGAGAGAGACACAGAATAGATTTTAGGACAAATAATAATAAATTTTACATTTTCATTGTCATTTTTTCTGTGTCGTCAAATTTTTATAATTACCTTTATTTTTTAAAATACATTGTATCTTTTCAAGTTTTCGAGATCCCAATGATAAGGCTGCAATTTGGGACACCATGTACAGCAATAAGACAGACTTGTTACAGTGGAGGTTTAGATATGTTCTATGTGATATTGTACGGTAATTTCTATAAGTAGTTTTATTTTCACTTATTACCTATTTAAATAAGTAGCTTTATTTTACTTGTGACCACGCGTAATAAACAATCAAAAAACAGGTAAAAAAATGATTTTTTTTCATATCTTAATTAATGATATTATTAACTATTATATAAAGAATAAAAAATATGTTTATATTTTATCCTTTTTTTATATATTTTTTGATGGGTTAAAATTACCCAAATTTGAGATTTTTCGAATCTTTAAAAATTTATATCTCCAAAAATAATAACTTTTTCGTAAAAAGTCATAGGGCCGTTTTTATTTATATTTCAATAAAAAATATTAAAAAAATTGTCCGGTTGGAAATATCAATTCCTTGCAATTGTTAAACAATTTCGGTTTAAACAATATGGCACCAAGTGGCCCCATGGCAACATACATTTATATCATCAGTAGGGCAACTTAAAGAGGATCGTATAAAAAAACTGAGGTGGAATAGTTTTCGGAACTCATGCGCCAATTCCCTCAAGACTATGTTCAAAAAGTTGCTATTTGTTACTGTTTATAGATTCGCCGTAAACGCCTATCAACTTTGACAGATGGTATCTTGAAAACTAATCGACCAATTGACCAAAAGCTTATTTCGAGTACTTCCAAACTATCTTTTTAGTGTGTTTTTAAGCAACATAAGTAATAATTTTAAAGGATGTAGCTGAGGGCGCCCAAAGGATCCAATTGTTATTTTTAAAAAAGTATTAAAAAGCTTGAGAGCTTCAGTATATGTTTTTTGTCTTTTTGTTTGCAAAAATTCATTTTTTCAAATAATTTGCAAAATTATTGTGCAAAAAATATCAAACCATTTTAACGAAATTTATCATGCGATGTTTCACCATAGCATAAAGTTTGTTTCTGCCTGAATATGAGAGCATTAGAGAAGCTAAAGGGTCCAAAAAATCATTTAAAAACTGCGTTTTATGTAAGTATTGTGATTTTGCAACAAGCCTAGTGCATTTTGCCGTTTCTAACTAACACCATCTTGTAAAATGTAATTATGGAACTTTTTTTCTGCATTTTTCTTTACGACAAAAGTTAGGTGCGATTAAATACATTTTGTTCATTTAACAAATGTTCCGAGCCTTTCTAAGAAGGAGCAAGTTTCGATTCTTGTTTTAGGTATACATTTTTCCAAAGGCTTTCAGGAAATATCCACCTCGTACATCAAACTAATGAGCATATAACTTAAGTAAGGGATGCGTTTCATTCATAAACCTTTTTAGGATGAGTTCCCTACGACAAGCTGTTTATTATTTTAGATATAATGCTCTAACCGCTGCGATTTAAAAGAAGTAGTGGTGTTTAAAAGAATATTTAAAACTATTTTTAAGCTTATTGGTATTAAATTTCAGAAAGACGTGGATGTTAATGCTACAGTATCTATATATAACATTAAGCATCGATTATAATTCTTTGGTAGGTAGTGGCTTTAGCTACAGAACTAAACATACCACGTGTCTGGTCTGTTGTTTACGAAAAAGAGATAAGAGGCGAAGAAAGAGTTAGCAAGGAACAAAATAGACTGATAGATTGCGGAATTTTGCACATGGTGATCATTGCCCAAGTCTCTGCTAGCAAAAGTATCTTTAAATACCCACTATATTATTTTATTACTGTTTTAGATATTTCCAAAATGTGAATACATTGTTAATAGTCTTTTTTAATCCAAGGCTTGATTTTTTTGGCCTTCCTTTACTTTTTAAACTTAACTGACTTCTATGCTTAAAAAGTATTATTAAAAAGATTTTCTACCCAAAAGGTTTAATACATTTGCTTTAAGATATAATATAATGTTTATTTTTACTATAAATGTGAGTTTAGACTTGGTATCCTTGATGTAGGACTATTCCATAAAGCCATTCTCCAGAGTGGTTCAGCATTTTGTCCCTGGGCCCGTGGAACAAGAAATGGACATCTTGTAGCAAAAGCACTGGGAATACCAAAAGCAAGTGAAAAAGAAGTATTAAAAATTTTGAGAAACATGACTGGATATGAAGTATTTCAGCTCCAAGAAAAAGTATTTGATGTAAGTTTTGTCGTCGCTTTTTCAAGTGCAGAAAAACTGTTATGTAAAACTTTCATATTTCAGCCCTTAGTTTATGGTACTTTAAGACCATTTGTTCCCGTTATTGAAAAAAATAGTTTAAATGCTGTTTTTACTAAAGATCCCTTTAAGTATATATCCACGGGAGATTATTATCATGTACCCATGTTGATAGGGTAAGTTTAAAATAGACAATTATATTTATACTGAGAAATGTTTTAAAAATCCAGTTGCTATTATATGTGTATTATTATCCCTTAACATTTTAAGTAAAAGTAAAGGAAAAATATTTTTAATATGCAAAATAAAAATTTATATTAACGACACTTCAATTTTTATTTTAAATCGTTCTTTTAAAACCTGCTTAAAAAAAAGAAATACCTACCTAACAATTTTTAAATACCGTAAATAAAATAATAATTGTAATAAGTAATATATTGTGTATTAGTTAAAATCCTAATTTTCATTTACATTCTTAAAGAATAGATTTTTTTCTTTTAAAAATAATTTATCGTGTTAATAATTTATTAGGTTTTTAGCTAATTTATCTCTTGCTGAAGAGACCACTCTCTCTCTGATCTCATCGTTTTTAAAGTAAAAATTTAATAATTATTTTTAACAAACGTTGATTGGCTAGTATACTTTAACTATAGAAGGGAATCAAACTTCGGTGATAGGTATAAAATTATTATATTAAATACTGTCGAGCCCTTTCAACTAAACTAGGCAACTGCCCCTAAAGTCACGAGCGCCAGTTTCACGGGGAGGGGTAAATCCATCCCCAACAAACAGGTGCTTGGGAAGGGCACTCATCTAGGAGCCCTGGACGTCTACCACAGGCCGGATATACGGCATCAGTGGAACATTTGGTTCCTGTAACAAGGACCTGGTAGCTACCCACGTCACTATAACTTTAACCCTTAAACCCTTAACCATATTTAGGTGTTTTTTTAATTATTAATTTTTAATGAAAATATTATTTTTTGGAAAAAAAACTTTTCTTTAATTAGCCAAAACCAAAACTTTCCTATATTACACCAACATTTTCCAATGTCTATTAAATTAAAACCAAAAAGTATTATTTTACTCTATAACATTTAAATAGATTATAAGTTATGTGTAAATTTTAAACTAATAAGCGATCTGCGACATTGTTGCGGACTTTGGCCTCACCTATTTTTTGCCCACGGATGTTAGGGCAACTTTTACTCTGTTTTTAATATAAGCATAAACTACGATTTCTTGTTGTCGGTATTTGCCTTGCGTGTTCAAATTAGAAGTGTATTTTTAGGTACAACTCCAATGAGGGTCTTGTTATGGAATTTATAAGACGAATTCAACCTTCACTTGACGCAGCATACAACTATACGACGGCAATTCCTTGGTATATGTTCGCAAATAAAAACCAAACACAAAAAATAGAAAATCTTATGACTCAAATATATTCTTCAATTACAGATCCAAGAATTAGAGATAAGGTAATATGGCAAAAAAGTTATGGGTATATTTAAAACAGTGATGTTTTTAAAAAATAAAGTGCAGTATTATTAACGTTCATCTAGGCATACATATCATGGCATAAGATCCCCCTTCGATCTTTTTCAACTCCTTGAACTCAGAAATAAGAGAGGAAAGCCCACAAAAAAAACACTTATGTAAAATAAGGGCCAAGTTCCCATCTAAAAATCTAGGTCTCTTAAAGTATTGAGATTAAAATTAGGCCAAGTTCTATCCTTTTGTTCCTTTTTTTGAAAACTACTGTTTGTATTAATGTGAAAAGACGTTAATACAGACAAATCAGTAGAAAACCCGTCTAAGCCAAACAAGAGTGGAACAAAATTGTGGACAAAACTAATTTTAGAACTCCGTACTTGCGTTTTTGCTGGAATTACACTATCTCTAAAATAGAACAACTTTGCAATTCAGTTAAATTAGAAAAACGCCGTTTTTAATAGTGAAAAGGTTTCCGTAAAGTCTATCTTCGTTTTTGGGTAAAAAAAAACCGATCAAAACCTTAGGTTTTTTTTTAGTATTTACGGGGAATAAATCGATTTAAAAAAACATTTTTTTAATTATTTGAACTTTAAAAAAAGTAAAAAGGATTTTAATAAAAAATTGATTTTTTTTTTTTCCAACCCCCTAATTTTTAAACCATCAAAGTTACCAAATTTTTTTTTTAAATTTTAAAAAAACCCGTAGCTCTTTTTATTAAAAAAACAAATTGGGCAATTTGGTTTCAAAAATTTCCCAAAAACATTTATTATAAACTAAAAATAAATATATTTAAATTTTCAAAAGAAAAAACTTTTTTATTTTTAAAAAAAATTTTTTTAAAAATGAGCGAAAAAAAATACCCAAATTTTAAAAAAAATTTTATGAAAAAAAAATTTCTTGAAAATCGCTAGCAACAAGGGTTTTTTTTTAATAAAAAGTATTTCCCACCCAATATCTCCCCATGCCGGGGAATAGCGTGCGTAGTTTAAGTAATACAAAATTATAGTGTTTTATTTGAAAATTAAAGATTGCTTACTTTTCCAATTTTAAAAAATTTTTAAAAAAAGAACAATAATTTTTAAAAAAGTGAAAAAAGGAATTTCAAAAAAGGTTTACAAAAATAGAAACAAAGTACTCAAGCTTGCCCCCCGTTCGTGGGGAAAACCTCAAAGTGGTTCCGCGGAAAGAAATTTTTCTTGCCGCAAACAAAATTTTTTTTCCCCTTTGATCCCGGAAAAAAAAATTACTTAAAATTTAAAAAAAAACAAATAAATAATTAAATTTTCCCCGGGCCAAGGTTATAGAAACCTTGATGAATACCCGGGTTTTTAACAATATTAAAGGGTTAAAAAGTTTAAAATGCTACAAAAAATTTTCAAAAAAAGTTTTTTAAAATCAAAATTAATATTAAACAAAAGCTGTCGTTTTAAAATAAAGTTTTAATTTTATAATTTTTTTTGAATTTTAGACCAAGGGTGGTTTTTTGGTCCTTAAATTATTTAAACTAAATTTAAAAAATTTTTTTTAATTTAGAAAAATTTTTTTTTTTTTTTGCGAATATTTTTTAAAATTTAAAAAAAAAAAATAATTAATAAAAAATCTTTTTAAAAAAGTAAAATTTAAATATTGAAATTTTTTTTCATATATTTGGTACCTTTATATTATTTAATTTTTTCTTAAAAAAATACGGGGAATTCTAATTTTATTCCTTTTAATTTTTCCCCGTTTAAGGGGAATTTTTTTTTTTTTAATATTTTAAGAATCTTTTTAAGGTTTAAAAGTACCCTTTA
Source organism: Listronotus oregonensis (assembly GCA_019359885.1). Lineage (NCBI taxonomy): Eukaryota > Metazoa > Arthropoda > Insecta > Coleoptera > Curculionidae > Listronotus > Listronotus oregonensis. Next base: position 66,738 of record JAHBCN010002596.1, read on the forward strand.
AATAAAAAAGCTCCAAATAAGAAAATAAATTATTTTCTATTTTTAAGATTTTATTTTATATAAAAAATACAATTAGAATTACTTTTATTCGTATTGATATTATTCATATTTTATATTTCAGTTTTGCGTCATCATATCAACCCCTAATCAGGGGTGATTTTCGAAATTAAAAAAAAAAACAAAAAATATGTTCCTTTTGATTTTTCATTACCGATAATTTGACATATGCAGAATATTTTTAGGATTTTTTAAGGCCCCTGGCAAGGGTGAGAAAATAGGTTAAAAATAAGCTGTTTTTGCGGTCACTCTTTGAATTTCGGCATAGCGTATGTCATAATGCGCTCATATTTTGATAGTTCGCAAAAATATGAAACACAGAAAGGAAAACAATGTTTTTTGGCAACTTTTAAGCCTCATCTTTATAACAAATTTACTTAATGTTTAAACAAAAATGTTTTGTATTCTTAAAAGAATTATATATATATATATATATATATATATATATATATATATATATATATATATATATATATATATATATATATATATATATATATATATATATATATATATAAATATATATATTAAAAGAATTCTTTTAAGAATACAAAATTTTTGTTTAAACATTAAGTAAATTTGTTATAAAGATAAGGCTCAAAAGTTGCAAAAAAACATTGTTTTCTTTTCTAATATTCTAGATTTGCAAAGCTAAAATCCCAACAATAGTAAAAAATGCACCGTCAAAAAATATATTTAAAACTACTGCACAAAATAAAAAAAAACTATTATCTGTTAGTTTTCTTGTCATTTAACTATTCGCAAAAATTTAATTTTACAAAATATATTTTTTACTTACTTTAATTTTTTTAGTTGGTAATGGACAGTGTTTTCTTGGCACCAATTGCAGTAATGATAAAAAATCATTTTAAAACATCAAAACAAATTCCCATTTACGTTTATAGGACATCTGTTGACACGCAAAGAAATTATCTAAAAGTTACCAAAAATATAACCAATATACCAGGTATGTAATTATTACTAAGGAAACATTAATATCTATTTTAATCATACTTATTGTTATTAAGAAAATTTTACCAAGGAGTGAAAGTCACAGAAAAATAAAAAAACATAAATTTTTTGAAAATTAATAAAATGTATTTAATAATGGTATAGTTTGTTCAACTAAATATGGCCTCACATAAAAAATTTTATATGGTGTAATCTGATATTGTAATTTTTTATCAGGGCTCTAATGTACATAAATATAGAATCCTTAAACATATTTTTATTGACTAAAAATAAGCCTTTATAACTAAATAACGCTTTTATCAATTTTTTTTATACAAAATTTTATAACAGAGCTATAAGCATTTCAAATTCAAATAGAAAACGCCCGCGCCTAAACAATAGCTGCTTACGAACAGCACAAATTCTGACCTAAGTTGAGGGAAACTTTTTCTTTCTTAACATGTTTGGGGTTAAAACAACCCCATTGGCCTGTAATTTAATACGTTCCGCCAGGTCTCCCCTTTCCAGACTCTGCTTTCCGGGGCTTTGTAGTGGAATAACTGGATGCGGGCTCGAAGCCCCCAGAAATTCCCGAAAATTTTATAAAATCAAAAGTTTTTCAATGTCAAATGTCATGAAAGGCACAAACAATGTTGTTCCGACCAGGAAGACTGCTACTGGTATCGCGCATAACCGTTTTCTGTCAGTACTGCTCCTTCCTGCTGAGCGCGCAACCATCTTCCGCCATTAGGAAAATTCCTCGTGCGTGGGGCTCCCAGAAAGAAACAGATATAGGAATCATCGCTCACAACGCTTAGCCAGAAGAAGGACTATCGGGCTTGAGTTTCTTCTGATCCCCGATAGGTAAAAGCTGTTATACAGCCCTTCAGCTCATTCCGGAAAAAACTATGTAGTTTTTTTATCGCGAGCACTTCACTGATCGGAGGTCAAACAGGAACTGTGAGGGAAACTAACTTAGTTGGCCATACGATTTGTCACAGCTAAGTTAGAATCTGACCTCCCCCCTTGCCCCTGCTAAGGTACCCGGATTTCTGTCTGAGATATCTTGGCTAACCTAAGTTGAGCAAAATTTGACATTTTTTTGAAATTGCATGTTCGATCAAACAACTTAGCTCTGGTCAGAAACTAACTTTAATTTAGGTAAGAAAAATGGTTGTTCGTAAACAGCTAAGATTTGGGTATTTAAATTTCACTTGATGCATGTAATAATACTCCAATTAATATGTGTGAATTAGGAAATTTATCGCATGTTTAAAATTAAAATCACCTAAAAATATACATATTAACGTAATTATACATTATTTGAGGGTTTTTTTAAATACACGAAATGAAGAAAAAAGAGATTTTTACATTTTTTCTCTTCTCCAAAATAATATTCAGATTAGTTTTTGTGTATTTTCACCACATTTCCTTTATGGGATGCATAATTACTCGCGTCTAGCGACACCCCCGCTGGCGAGCTTCTTGACAGTGTTGATACATGAATCATGCTTTATTATGCAGGAACTCAGCGCGTAATTTGAAAAGTAGGCTTTTTCTAAATAATGCAATTAATGGAAAAAAGCAATTTTTACGTCTGATATATAATTGGGAAAAATAAAAAGCCGCTTTGCTAACCAGAACTAACCATGACCGACTAGAACTTAGGGCTTTTGAATTTGTCTAAATTACCCAGACATAGAAGTGGTTAACAAAATTTTTATAATTTTTGATATGATAGAATTTTTTAAAAGTGTAATTATATATTCCCCGGGTTTTTTCTAATACATTGTTAAAATTTTGTTTATAACTTCTACAAATAATTTAGACAAATTTAAAAGCAATAAGTTCTAGTCGGTCATGGTTAGCAAAGCGGCTTTTTATTTTTTCCAATTATTTTTCAAACGTAAAAATGCGGGGACGTATTAAAAAAGACTCCAAATTATTACATTAAAATGTATTTTTTTAGCCTAGTCCCTGCATAACACAGCATGTTTTATGTGTCAACACTGTCAAGAAGCTCGCCAGCCGTGGTGTCGCAGAAGCGAGTATGCATAATTATCATTTTTGTTCCGATTTATGTGCACTAAGAAAGAAATAAAATAATATTAATAAATAATAAGTTTACAAATTAAAAAAAAAAACAAAAATAACAGTACTCGTAAAATGTAATACAGAAATTATGGTATTCATTAATATAAAATCTACTTTTAAAATTCTTAACAGTGTCATATTTATTTCTTTTATATAATATTTTGTCCTCCAATAATTTCAACATCTTTAACCATGGATTAAATCCGGTCAAATTTTTATCTTTAAGGAAATAGCTACAAAAAAAAGTTAACTTCTTTCTATATAAAAACTTTTTGTTAAAACTTGATAAGACATAGGATTGAAATTTATCACATAGCTAATATCATCAAATTTTAATTTTAATAGAATTGGTGTTACTATTTTAATTTTTGTAACATTTAATTAATACTAGGTACTTCCCATGGAGATGACTTAGGATTTATTTGGAATCCTCGAACGCTTCCAGAAGTTAAATTTAACACGTTGGAAGCTCTTACAGTATACCGTTTTGTAAAACTATACACTAACTTTGCCAAATTTGGAAATCCCACTCCTACCAATGCCCTTGGAGTAAAAATACCTCCACTTAACAATGCAGAGACCTTTACCCTTTTGAACATTGGAAAGGATTTGAAAATTATGAATGATTTGCCTGAAAGAAGAAGAATTCAATTGTGGAAGAAGATATACCAACTGAGTCCATTCACTGCTAATTATTTGTAGAACTGCTTTTTGTGCAATGTTAAAAAGTAAAATTAAATCAAACGAAACCTTTATTACAAGAAAAATTGTATAATAATTTTATTTTAGAATATTTATATTACTTATTTCATAGTATATAAATGTCTTTATTAATTAACAAGTGCTACATTAAAATTAATAAAATGGATTTGTATATATTTTGTTTTATTAAGGTAAGCGCCGTTCTCAAATAAAGGATGAACTGTCAAACTAAAGTCATATGTGAGATTTAACAGATATCACAGTAAAAGCAAGATTTTAAAATAGTACGGTAATTCCTATAAATTGCATTTGCACATTCCAGACATGATTTAAATTGTAGAAGCGAATTCATTTAACGTTAAAAAAAACACATAGGGTTAACGAAAATACAGAGAATAGTATTTTAGAAAATCTCACATAGAATCTAAAAAAGAAAGTAAAAGAGCTTTGAAAGAAACAAAATAGACTTCTAAACAGATTCTGCAAAAAATCTACATAATTCTCCGCGGGTTTTGAGAAATATAAGTATTAACTAACATAATATATCATCTAAAGACGTTTCTTCAGACCTCATAGATGTAACTAGTTCGGGATGAATTTGCATTAAAACCGAGCTACTTAAAAGTTCCAGACCCATAGCACTTCGCAAATATCTTTTAAGAATAGGAAAAAACCTCTCCGCTGACGCCAAAGTTAAGCTAAGGTCACACACAGCTACTTTTGCTACGCAGGTTTAAGACTACAGCTGCCAAAAGAAAAGTAGCACGCACGCAGTATGCTGTTTTTACAGCTATAGCTGTCTTGTGAACTACTGATATCATGAACACTTGCGATGATGTTTATTTTTAACATGCAACTTTTATTTAAAACCTGCATGCAGGGTTTCTTGACATGTTGATTTGTAGGTGTGTATGGATCTATAATAAAACTTCAACAAAATAAATATGGGAGTGAGAAATAAAAAAAATGCTGCCAGCTAATTTATTAGTTCTTCCACAGAGAAGACGCAGACGAAGTAACATAAAAAGAGGATTTGGGTGAAAGATTGAATCAAAATAGGGAACGTTGTGGATTAACGAACAATTTACTTAGAAAATTACGCGAATGAAATAGACAATAACTTTTTGAACGTAAGCGGTTAAAAATAATTAATTAATTGTGTTTTTTTTAAATTATTTCTTATTAATATTTAAACCAATAACAGCAGAAATATCAGAAATGCAATAAAAAGCAACGCAAGAAAAGAAAGTAAATATAGATATGTATTATTTTACTGTGGCAGATTCATTTATTAAAAAATGTTTTTGGGTTACTTGCCAGAAAGGATCGCTTCGGTTCACAAACAAAATCCCTCTTAAAAATTAAAAAGTTTGTCAACATTTTTATGGCTTATACCAAGCGAAAAAGGGTAGCCGCAAAATCTTTATCGTATCTAAGTTTATAAAAAAAACTAAATTTTAAAATACAACGGTATTTTAACTACACCCAATGAAAACTGGAAGCATTTAAAATTTAAAACTAAAAAAAAACCTAGAGCAAATGTTAATAATTTTAATTTAAATGATTAAATTATTGTGTAATTTAGATTTTTTAGTTTTTTTTATATCTTGAAAACGGTGTCCGGTATGCCACCGAACCGTTAATAAGATTTTTCGATTTTTTAAAGGACCTCGCTTCCTTGAGCCTACGGTGGATACACTGTGGAAGCGTTGTGTTTGTGTAACCACACCGGTTCCACAATGTGGAGTTGTTCCATAAGCAAACCATGTTTTCACAGTGGTTTCTCGCTGAACACACAGCGATTACGCAGCAAATTCACGATGAATCCATAATTAGTATTTACCGTGATTACACAATAAATCCACGGTTTTTACACTGTCAATCCACGATGGATACAAAAAGAAAAAAAAAATGGAATTATAATTTATGGTTATACACAATTTATACAATGTGGAAACTCTGTGGAAAATTGGAACATATCCACGATGTTTCCACGGTGTGTTTACCATGTATCCACAGTGCTTCCATTGTGTATACACTGTGGGCCCAAGGATGCGGGGGTTACTTTAAACAATAAAGGTAGTATTATAAAGGTTTTGAATTGTTGGCGGTGGGGGATTCTACTCTTGTCCTTGTTATTTTACTTGCAGTTAAAAAGAAGAGTATAACATAGTTACATCGGTTTGCTACTAATTTAAATTTGCTGTATTTTCTTATACAATAATAAATTGTTTTTTGCTGAAACAAATTTTAAAATTCGATTTTATATACATTTTTCTTAATGACCTTCGTTTTTACTAAACTGTCCTACTTTTGTAAAAATGCAGTTTATTTTTTTGTTATTAATTAACGCATATTTTTTCTAAGCACAAAGAAACACATTAACATTATTATACTTAACTAAACAATAATTTTAAATTAACTTTAACATAAGTTTTTCTGCAATTTAATTGTGTATAATTTTAATGGGTAAAGCTTTTTATTCACAAAAGACTGATAAACTAAAATTAGTGATATTGGTGAAATACATTGTAAGTTTAATAGTATTATAAACTGTATAAATATTTATTATATTATTATATTATTATTATATTTAAATTAAATTATAGGAGGTTTTACGACCTCCACGGGCCATTTGAAGTATGTTTAAAGGCTATTTTATTTGCACGCAAATTATATTCATTTAGAATAACGTTAATTTATATATAAGGCTCTTTTTTTGTTTTTCTTTAATTATTTTACATGAAAAATATAAAGCGACAAAAATCGCATTTAGTAGTAAATTTTAATATCTCATATATTTTATATAGAATAATTTAAAAGAAACTAAACCAAAAGACTAGACGTATTGGCATTTTTCTTTTAAAAATATTTTTCAAGATCAAAACTTCTATGTTACGTTACATTTTGAAAATATTGCAGATGGTTGATTAAATAAATAAAATATTTTTTTATAAACAGTTTTTAGACCAAGTTTATCTGTTTCTGAGGTTAAAGGCATATTTTTGCATAAAATCCTTTAATAACACAGGTCAACATTTGATCTACGCGGTAACACCGAAAGCGGTTAGATGCCACTAAGGTTTTTGGGGTCGCTGATTACGATGAGAGGGTTGATTAACCTCCATTACGTCAGATTCAAGGTCACTTGAAGGTCAAGTGAAAAAAAACATCGGAAAAGTATGAAAAATTCATGCATATGTTTTAATGTAGGTAAGTTCGAATCCGGCGTTTACTTACATCTATCTTGGGGGTCAGTCAAGGTTATTTTGAAATGTTTAAGGGATAAAAATGTTAAGTACGAAAAATCTGGAAGGTCGGCTAATCGAAATATGAGGTAAGTTAACCACCATAAGGTCAGGTTCAAGGTCATTTGAAGATCAAGTGAAGAAAAAAGCATTTAAAAAATCTAGAAAGATTCATGCATATAGATAGATCCAAAGTGTAAATAAACGCCGGATGAGCTAGCGACACAGGGATCATCCGAACCATACTTTGGGCCAGAACCTGCCCTTGGAGTGACCAAAACCACAGCACGAGGGCAAACCAGGGAATGGATTCGAAACAAACACGAAGAATACTGGGGAAACCTCAGTAGAATTAGACATAGAAAAAGCTTCATAAGAGGCCCATCCAAAAGAACGAAGGAGGAACTACTCAAACAAAGTAGGAAAAGACTTCGCATAACAGTAGGGTTGCCAACGGGTCATGATAACCTAAGAGGACACCTACACAAGATAGACTCATTCAATGGGGACCTAAGTTGCAGAATGTGCGACGAGGGGATAGAAACAGCCTACCATATCCTGTGCGAATGTAAAGCATTGAATCACAAAAGACAGGCATTATTTGGGAAACCGGAAATGAGCCCACAGGAATATATCAACTAACCAGTTATACAGGGTTATACAGACTTGTAGAAGGAACAAGACTAATGGGAGGATTGATATAAAAGATAATGGGAGATTAGGCACAAAAAGCCCATCCTATGGAAGAAGATGGAGAAAGCCGGATACGGATTCAGCGACCTTGAAAACATATGCATGAATTTTTTTAGATTTCTTCTTCACTTGACCTTCAAACGACCTTGAACCTGACGTGGTGAATCAGCGACCCAAAACCCTAGTAGCACCTAACCGCTTCCGGCGTTCCCGCGTACATCAAATTTAATGTTGTAATCTCTATGTAACTAGAAACGAGGTATGCTTCCTCCTAGAAAGGTCCGAAAAATTTGCTAAATAAACAAAATGTAAAAAAAAATATAAAAAGCACTAATTTTATTTTAAATGCTCATAAATCTGTAAGTATTGGTCGTAGAGAAAAACTGAAGAAACTATATAGTTTGGTTATTACATTTTCCATAAGATATAATTAGTAAGAAATTGCAAATAGAGTAAAGTCTAAAATATGGAACTATTTTATTTTTTAGATATAAGAGGGCCATGCTGAAAGTTTTTAGACACTCGGCAAAAGCGTATTCTAAAACACTGTGGTCCTTCTAGTGAAATGCTTGACATTTTTTGTGTCTAGCGGTTTAGCAGTGTTACCAACTCGTGAGAAGTTTTTCGATTCGTGTAAATGTTTAAGAATTAAAAGCAAAAGAAAATTTTGACTATTCGAGAAAATTTGGCATTTTGCTTATTTTACTTCTTTGATTAAATTAACATACAAATTCCACCAGGAGCACTGATTAATTAATTTTTTTAATTTAAAATCTTAAAAATTGTACCAAACTTTATTTAGTTTTTATTAAATAATCATAAAATAATGTGCAAAATTTAGTGCAACTATACTAAAAAGAAAACCATATTGTTTTTTTGTATTAAAAAAAATATTATCTATAATTTTGCTGGCAAAACATGTACTGACTACTAATTTTAGAAAACGGATTTTAGTGTTTGACGACAAAATATACATTTTCCTCAAAGGGTTTTCTAGCTAAACCATGTCTGCCACACACCACATAATTCTTGTTTTCTCACAGATGGACTATTTTGGCAGACTTGTATCCATGCTACCAAACGATTAAATTATTTAGCTAAATATGTTTCTGAAAAAAACAGTAGAAGGCGGGAAATTATTGCGTATCAGATTTGTATTTTTTCCCAAAATCTTAAGAAATGTGTCTGTTTATAAGAAAACCATTAACTTTTTATACCCAAGGAGGACATTTTGTGTTATTTATAAAAACGTCAATAAAAAGAAATTTTATCACAAAAAATTTGAAACAAAACAATAATTTATTTACAATATAGCCTTTTCGGATCCTGGAGTTTAAGAAACCTTTAAAAAGCATCAAAAATAAAAAAATATCTGGTATTTTTATTACACTTTGCTGCATTCGCTGTTGTATTTTTCTAAAACGTTTTTTAAATGTAATACTTTGAATAAAAGTGTTTTATATTTTTTTTAGGTTTAAAAGAGCATTACTCCTTGATTTTTTCGCCTTGGTAGGGTTTTTTCAAGAGTATATTACATTACTAAATACTACTAAAGTTAAAAAAATCATAAACCCGACCATTTAGCACCTAATTTCTTTCCTATAAATTTCCAGATGTGTGAAGATATATTTATTACCGGCATGTCAGCCAGTTTTATTTGGTCATTTTTATCCAATATGACATTTTTTAGAAAGAACACAATTGTAAACTGTAATAAAAAATTAAAAACTTCTAAGAATAGAAAACACATAATTATCCTGTTGGTTCTTCATTAAAAAAATACATACTTCTTGTAGAAGTAGTAGTTAGTTAATAAATTGGACATTGTTAAATAAACTGGGAAAAAATCTTAATTTAAGCTTTGGTGCTGTTCAAAATAGCATAAAAATAAAAATAAACATTTTTGGCAAAATACTAAAATGCATAGAAAGTATTAGTTTTGCACTGCCAAACAATTATTTCTTTCATTTTGTCGCCTGATCATAAGTTTTTGAAAATTACTAATTTTTAGGTCGTAATTCTTTCTAGTATGGCCACAGGATGGATATTTTATAAGTATCAGTATTTTCTTTTACTTATTATTTTGTATGTGGTACCTTGTAAACAGTCTGATGAAATGTTATTTGTAAGTAGTTTATATAATTAATTTCAAAAAATTATAAATAATAAATTTTTAAAAAATCAATGAATTCTATCATTCTTAAGAATCAAAAAACATGGCTAACAACTTGAATATTCTACAATTCGTTTAAGGAACAAACTGTACATGATCATGGCTACCCTCTTGAAATTTATGAGATAACGACCAAAGATAACTATGTACTAACACTCTATCGTATACCTCATGGCATGGATGATAAAGAAAATGGCAAAAATAAAAGCATTGTGCTCTTAGTTCCTGGTAAGTTTGTAAGAAGATATGTAATGTTGTGACTATCCGCATATAAATATTTATAGTAAATATTTTAACCTTACATTAAGCAATATTTAGATACTATAAGGCAATTTTCCGGGAGAGTTGAGAAGCTGCACGTGTGCAACCTGTCCCCAAAAAAGGATCCAAAACTCTCCCTTCTAACTATAGACCTATATCTCTTCTTTCTGTTGTTTGCAAAGTAATGGACAAATTCATTAATTCCCATATCTTAAAGTATCTGGAAAAACGTAAGATCTTACATGATAGACAGTACGGATTCCGTTACAGTAGATCCACAGCTGATCTTCTTTCCCTTGTCTCACACAACTGGAACAAGTCCCTTGAGTTTCTTGGTGAACTCCAGATCATTGCTCTTGACATATCCAAAGCTTTTGATCATATCTGGCATGATGGGCTTCTTAACAAACTTCCTTCTTACGGTCTTCCACCCAAGCTTTGCTCTTGGCTTTCCAGTTTCCCTTCTAATCGACGTATATCAGTTACTGTAGATGGTCATTCTTCCAGCTTCTACCAAATTAATAATGGGGTGCGCCAGGGCTCAGTGCTGGCACCCACGCTGTTTTTTCTACACATCAACGATCTTTTCTCTTCCACAATCAATCCCATTCATAGTTTTGCTGACGATAGAGTGGAGGGTACCACTCTAGTATTCAATTTCTTAAGCCACCATGTAATTCTGATTTGGAATACAAGCGCAAGTCAATGCAGATATCTCTTTCACAAGACCTCAAACTTATCTTGGATTGGTGCGCCAAAAATCTTGTTCAGTTTAATGCCTCGAAAACAAAGTTATGTTCACTGTCGCGAAAAAAGTCTGCCAATGCTCATCCCTTACATATGACCTGCCAAGTTCTGCACAACAAAGAGTCGTTTAATCTTGTCAACGTTATTTTAAGAATTACCTCAACTGGCACAAACACATTATATCCATAGCCTCGGCAGCTTAAAAAAAGCTTGGATTCCTCTTTCGAGCCAAAAAATATTTCTCTTCTTCCAATCTGTACACTCTGTATGTATTCCAAATCAGACCCTCTTTAGAATATTATTCTCATGTCTGGGGAATGGCGTCCCCTACAACACTTAGCATTTTGGACTCCGTTTAATGAATAGCCGTTCGTCTTATTAATGATCCAACGCTCACAGAAAGGCTTCCTCTTCTTGCCCACCGTCGAGCTGTAGGGGATCTGTCGCTCTTCTATAGGTATTTTTACGGCTTCTGCTCAGAGGAGTTGGCCAGTATAATTCCTTCGCTGGCAGCTCCCAACAGAGCAACACGTGGTGCAACTTTTAGGCATCCTTTTACAGTTTAGTTAGAGAGGCCCCCAACTTTCCGCTTTCTTCGTTCCTTCATCCCTAGAGTGTCAAGACTATGGATCCTGCCCGCAGAAGTTTTTCCTTCTTCACCACACTTAAGACACCCACGGTACGTTAGTACTTAGGCATCAGCCTTGGTGGACTGTCCCAAGATAAAAAAAAATCAATAGACTTGAAAAGCTTTCAAAAATCCTAATGTCTATGTGAAATCAACATCGATACTTCTGGAAAATCTAAGCATGTCTGATGAGATTAACAGTAACTTTATTGAGTCTGTCAACTCCTAAAACTACCCAGTTACTGGAATAATAACATTTCTGAGAGCATTAAACACTTTGAGCTCTCTGCTGTCCAGCAGGAAGACTTAATTAAACTAGGGTCAAATACAGTGGGAATGGATGGCATAAGTTTGAAAATGATAAAGCTTTGTAGAGATTATATTATGCCGTATTCAACCTACAAAGTTAAGTCCTGCATCCTTTCTAAGCTCTATCCCACCGCATGGAAACTCGCTTTCATTCAACCTTTGCCAAAAACCCCGGCTCCAGAGCAGTGGTCGGATATTTGGCCTATTAGTTTATTTCCTGTACTAGCAAAAATTTTTGGGAAGCTATTATATCTGCAGGTGGTCCAATTAATTATCAGTTATGAGTTTTAGTCGGGTTTCCGCAGCACACATAAGAGACGCATATTTCGAGTAGCTGAAAATGGTAGCTCGAGAGCTATAGAACTTCTGCATTTGACACAATAGGGCATAAACTTCTGTGTGCAAAATTACACCACTACTATTCTTTGGGATAATTTTATTGAACTTATTCGTGATTACTTGCATCACAGAAAGCAAGGCCGAAAGATATCTTAATTATCTATGCTTATCTATTATCTTTACTTTATATAATTTATACCACGGATTTACGGTCATTTGTTACGGGTTGTTCTATACAGCAATTTGCTAATAATACCCAAGTATATATTGCTTACAACGGAGAAAATGTAGAAGAGTATATAGCAACTATTTACTCAGTACTAGAAAATATCTATAACTATTCGGCTAAGCACGGACTCAAACTAAATGCCTCTTAATTAGCCTCAATATATGCTTGCTTTGCCAGAAAGGAATGTTGATATTAGAATGCGTGGTGTACCTGTAGGTGTAGTGATACTGTCAAATGTCTGGGAATGTATATTAACAGAGATATGCCGTTAAAGTCATAGGCAAAGGCGATAGTATGGAAATCATACGCATCGCTAAGCGATTTGTGACTTTTTGGTTTTAAATATGTTTTGTAGTTTCGTGGCGGATTCATGTTTCATTTTCATGTTTTTCTCGGAATTACTCGCCTTACAATTTTTTGAAAAATGGGACCACTTCGGTCCAGGTCTCGGAGTATAACAAACTGAGCCCTATTGGCCCCAATAAATTTGCAGATCGCTTGCAACAAAAAAGAAGAAAACCCAAAAAAAAACATAAAATCATGAAACACTAATCTACGTTTCGGTGGCAAGTCGGCTACCATTATCAAGATAAAATTTTAAAAATATATATACAAATTTAGTTTAAATTTCTATTTTTTTCTTTTAATTTTATCTTGACAACGGTGGTCGACTTGCCACCGAAAGGTAGATAAGTGTTTCTTGATTTGTTGGGTTTTTTGGGGGGTTTTCATCTTTTTTGTTGCAGGCGATCTGCAAGTTCATTGAGGTCAATAGTTGCTGCGGATGCCTCGGGACCTGGACCGAAGAGGTCCTATTTTCTAAAAAATTGTAATTCGAATAATCCCAAGGAAAACATACTGAATCTTTGGTTTTAAGTTATGCGGAATATGCAGATGTAGCTTATGACCAATTTCACACACGATCAGGCAAAGCTCCTTGTGGGGGTTTAAGTGACGGTATAATTTTATTTGTTATAGATAATATAGATTTGACTTTGGAATAATTTAACAATTTACTGTTTATTATTAATATAGATTTAATCTAACATTTACTTTTTTAATTGTCAGTTAGTTATTATCTATATATTAGCTTAAGTAATGTTTGGTTAGGTATTATATATTTTTTTGTAATGTTTTTGTAGATTTTTAATATGACTTGGTTAAGTTGAGCAGTATTAAGTGAACTGAAAATAAGGACACTTTATTATTATTATCATCATTATTAAGAGTTTTTTTGTAGCGTTTAAACAAATAATTTATTGTTGGTATAATTATTTTTTAAATTTTGTTTGTCTCTGTGTGTGAGTGTGTTGGGTTTTAAATCTTCCAACTATTGTTGGATTTTTTAACTTAAACTTTTTTGTATCTATTGGTGTTTTTCTTTTCTTATTATTACTTTTAAATATTTTTCTTTGTTAAATTAGTAGGTTTCTAGAGAAAATAACTGTAATTACTAACCAAGTTAAAAAACAAAATTAACGATCCGGAAATGAACTGACAAGTTCAACAAGTAAGCGAAGTTTTAACATCATACAATAAAAAATAAATCGTATTTTGTTTCTTTATAGACCACTAATAACGAAAAACTCTGAATTTTGGCCAATTGAAGGCATGAATCAAATAGATTTTTTTTTAATTTTCAGAAAAAAGGTTGATTTGGCAACATGTCCAGTCAAAATATAATAATATTAGGAAAAGCTTGTCAACTTAAAGTTTAAATTTTGATGGCAACTGCATCTAGTTTAAATCTAAAACAATTAGAGTAAAAGGAAAAGAAGGGTTGAAATATTTAGAATATCAATAAATAATTATTCTTTTTGGTTTAAGGACAGGGTGAAATACCTCTTTATTTTACAACCCTGGGTCCGAAAGAGGCCTTGTCCTATTATATGGCCGACAAAGGTTTCGACGTTTGGATATTATGTTCTCGAGGACTAAGCTGTTCCAGTAAGATAAAACATAAGAAATACGATTGGAATAAAGATCGGCAATACTGGGATTTCAGGTACACAAAAAATGATTGAACATTAAAAAAGGCATACTAACGTATATTAGATTAAGAACTGTAGCCGCGCATAATTAAATTAGATTCTTGCTGGAGTTGGCTACAAGACTTTTTTCATGGTCACCTTTACAAATTAACCCTTTCAGACCTGATTTTTTTTGTTACCGCTAAAAAAAAATACTATTAATTTAGCACATTTGGCAGTATTTTAATGCATTTAAATTATTATTTTCCATTTTTGCCATTTTTTTTTTGTATATTTGTTTGAATGTACATGTTCATGTACGTAATATGTATATATATTATGGTATAGAACTAAAAAAAAGACAAATTCTCAGAAAACTTCATTTATTGATATTTAGGTATAAAAAAAAAGAAGTATCTCTAATCTTTGTTTGTTAGAACGGTGAAAAGTTATTAAATAATTTTAAATTTTTAGTAGACATAAATAAACGTTAAATTTGTCGCAAAATACATGTGACCGTCCTTTACACACCGTCTTGCATCTAGTAGCCCCTTTTTTATTATCAAATTGAGGCATGTGATCTACCTTGTCTGATTGGATTTCAACAAGTGGTCGAGTTTCTACTTTTCTTTGTACTGGCCGAGAAGACGCGGTGGAGTAGTACTAAATACTGAAGATAAGGACCGGCCCCGTTTGCTTGAGGTAACAATTTGACCCATTTTTATTCGGCTGTCGGTAACTGTGAGTCTAAGATTATTGACATTGTTTTGCAATGCATAAATATTTTTATAAATTAACATTTCCTCAAATAGTTTTTCTGGTATATTTCTCAAGAAATATTCAATGGGGTACGCAGGTTCAGTTGGGTCTACATTTCTTATGTTCCATCTTGATGGCAATTTTGTTTTACTGTGTTAAATTAACATTTTTTTTTCACCTCACCTTGCATTTCTTTTTATTTTTATTAGCTGAGAGATGTGATATAGGTTCGTCATCGCTGCTGAAGTCATCGAGATCATCCATTGCATACCCATTTTCTTTAGAGTTTCGTTCTTGAAGTAGCTCATCAATTTTTTTACAGTGTCAGCTTCTGGTCTGGTTCATAAGGAATCTCCAACCTTTTAACAGGTCCTCTTGCTCATCACTTTCTTCTATTTCTCCAATATCTGACAAGTCACCATTTTTAACTAGGTTTATAAGTTCTTGCACATTTTTTGGGTTCTCAAGGTTATACTTTTTTTTACAGAATTTATTTTCAGTGTAATATTAGCTAAGACTGCTATATAAGAAAACATACTTTTTGTAACTGTTTATACCATATGCACACATACATGTACAAGTCCATATTACAATTCAGACCATTTGTACATACAAATGTACAGGAACTTTTACACGCCAATAATAGTAACCAAAATAATTAAATTGTTCTGTATAATAGTAAAATAATATTTACAGAAGCCCATTAACACTTTACATTCATATATTTAGCAATAATGTTTATATTACCCATGAAAAAAACAACAAAAAATTGAACTTACCGTGAATCGATAGCGCATTGTCAAAGAGGTTATAAATTTGGTTGACTTATTTTACACTCTGTTGGCTAGATAGAGCTAGAAGATTCTTTTGCATTTTTAAATGTGTATATAAGCAAGGACAATTAGCATCAAGTCAAAATGTTTGCAGGTTTATTAAAAAATTAAAAGTTAAATCATTGTACATACTGGTGTACGCCGGGTCTGAAGGGGTTAAATTATTTTTATTTAGAGTTTTTGATCCCAGTCTGCTCTTTCTAGAAGAAAAAAGAATTAAAATTCGTTTGTGTAGAACTGCCAACTATTATACCGGGTGACAACGAAATCACTACCCAGCCCTTTATTTTCTTGAATAAAAACATATGGCTTTACAGTTTTAGAATTACATATTATATCATAAAATCCGATTTTCGATATTATAACATGTGCATATCACTTCCGGTTTGACCGGAAACGACATCAACTTTGATTTTTTCAATGGAACACCCTGGATATTTTTTAGAAATTGGATTGTACGGATTATTTGTGATATAAAATCTTTTTTATATCTTGTACCTATCTCTGCTAGTTTTTGAGAAAATGGCAATTAAATATGTCCAAACTACCACACATTAGGCAGTTTTATGGGAAAACAAAGAAATGTTATAAAAATTTATTATAATAAATTTAATTCTTCCTAAAGACTCTATCTCTGGAGGTAATAATAAAACTAATTCCGGCTTTATCGGAAGTGCTGCGAAAATTAACTTTTCTAATAATGTTACTTCAAAAATTTTAATGCAACACCCTGTATATTTTTTAAAATTTTGATTCTACGGGTCATTTCTGATATACAATCTGTGTTATATCCTATACCTATGTTTGTTAGGTTTTGAGAAAATTGTTTTCCCTTATAACTGCATAATGTGCGGGAGTTCGGACATCTTCAATCGCCGTTTTCTCAAAAACTAACAAAGATAGGTATATAATATAATATAGATTTTATATTAGAAATAATCCGTAAAATCCAAATTCCAAAAAATATTCAGGTTGTTGCATTAAAATTTTTGAAGTAACATTATTAGAAAAGTCAATTTTCCCAGCACTTCCGGTAAGGCCGGAAGTAGTTTTATGATGACCTCCACAGATAAAGTCTTCAGAAGGAATTAAATTAAACATAATAAATTTTTATAACATTTATTTGTTTTCCCATAAAATTGCATAATGTGCGGTAGTTTGGACATCTTTAATCGCCATTTTCTCAAAAACTAGCAGAGATAGATATAGGATATAATATATATTAGAAGTAATAAGTAGAATCCAAATTTTAAAAAGTATACAGGATGTTCCATTGAAAAAATTTAAGTTAAAGTCGTTTCCGGTTCAACCGGAAGTGATAGGCACATGTTATAATATTCAAAATCGACATTTTATGATATATTAAGTAATTCTAAAATCTAAAAGCCATATTTTTTTATTCAAGAAAATAAAGGGCTGGGTAGTGATTTCGTTGTCACCCGGTATATTAAGCGCTTTACACTGGT
The DNA here is from genome assembly GCA_019359885.1 of Listronotus oregonensis. Lineage (NCBI taxonomy): Eukaryota > Metazoa > Arthropoda > Insecta > Coleoptera > Curculionidae > Listronotus > Listronotus oregonensis. Next base: position 84,197 of record JAHBCN010002596.1, read on the forward strand.
AACAGACGAGTACGGTAGTTTCCATTTTTTCTGGAAAATATCTACTTGAATTAGAAGCTTTCCAACTTTACACTATCCGGCTGACTCTGGGGACGTACCAAAGAGGAGATGCCTCTTATGCTCTTCCAGCGTCGTAGATTTAAGATCAAATTGCCTCATTACTTTATTCATTTAATATGGAAGAAGAATGTGCGTATTAGGTTATTTCTATACTAAATTATAAGTTAATAAAATTTTATTATCTCACTTTTACTTCATGCCTGATTGAATTATCTTTATGAGTCTTGGGTATTTTAATGGGAATATACAGGGTGGATAGCATATTCCCGAAACTAGTATTCCTATTAAGAAAGTCGACTATAAGAAATTGCTAAAAATTATTTTCAGCTTAATGACAACACCGCTAGGGGCAGTAATAGTTATGGTATTATATATTTTTTTAAGGTAGCCCAATATAAATTAGAAAATTGTTGAGTGAAAAAAATTTAACTGGCTTTGATTTTTAGAAAATTATAGATAATTTTGCAAAATTTTGGATTTGACTGTAAAATTTGATCAAGTTCACAAAACAAATATAAATAAAGGATTCGCTTGTGAAACTTTTTTTCTGGGGAGGGGGAGAACACCCAAAACATAAACTGTAATTTTATTCACCATAATAAATTTTTGTCCTCAAAAGAAATCTTATTTTGATATTAAATCGCAATTTTTTTAATGATGCCAAATTGACTCTCTCGTTGTAAAATTTATGTAACCAAATTTATGACAGTTTTTATTCTAGATAAATAAATAATCACTGTAAATTATGTCCAATAACAACTAACTAGATAAAAAATATTTCCTGTCACCAAAATAATAGCATCACTTAATTCGGTTAGTTCTGGTTAGTTTTGTTAATTTAATTTTATTGTTTAGTCTTTTTTGGGTGATTGCACATACATTTGCAGATAATTGTTTTCAAAATGTTTGATTTTAACAAATTGCTGACAGATTTCTTATTGTGAGAACACACTAATTACCAATTTATATGATAACTAAAAAGTAAATAATATGGTAACTAATCGCACCCTACTGTAATATATTTTTTTGCCATATTGTAATTCCATCTATACTAACGCCAAGTTACGTATTTACCATAATATACTAAATACTGATTCATTAAACTCTTAAAGTCTGGTCTCCGGTTCTCTTAATCACAAAAGTAAAAAAATTAGGAGCTAATGTAAAAATGGGATTTTAAATTTAAAAATATAATAAGCAAGAAGTAAGTAATTATATGGAGGATGCTTTAATACTGCATTCTTTGGGGATATCAAAGAAAAATTAAGTTACATGTCAAAAAAATTTTACTGTTTTACTAAAAGCTCTAAAGCAATAAAAAATTTAATTTTTTCCGACTAGTGGCAAATACTACTTTTTTATCGCTTATTTCTACATTTGCTGGTGGCAAAGAAACGATTTTTTCTAAGTTAAAAATTTTTAAAACGACGCTGATAAATAACTGAACATTAAAAAAAGGCATACTAATGACTATTGGAAACTTTTTTGGGACTGATCCCAAGTTTTTGTTTTAATATAAATTAATAGCAAAGCTCAATGGGATTTACATATTTGCCGCCAGTAGATCATTCAAATTTTACCGCCCCTACCGAACTCTACCGTTCGATACCCTAGCTCACAATCACTTTAATTATATTTTCTTTTCATTGCAATTAATTAACTTAATGATTTGTAGACTATCGTCTTAATTAAAACACCTTCTTCACACTGCCTGGGGGGGGAAGGCCCCACGGCGCCAAGGAAAAATAGGCGCCAAAGGCGCCTCTTCTATTTTTCTTAATTAATTAACCTATCTGATTTTTTTAAATAAAATAAATTTAAAACAGGCAAAGTTCAACATACCTATTGTGCAACTTTTGTCTCGATATGATAACGTTCTTAAAAAATTATTGACATTAATTATTGACACAAATTATTATTAACAGCCTTCGAACTCAATAAAATATTTTAGTCCCACTTTGCAAAGCATTTATTAACATGTTGGGAGTCGATGTTGCAAATAAAATTTTTGACGAAATACGTAGCGCGACTTTTTTTTTGTTAATTTTAGACACAAGATATTTCTAAAATAATCCGGTATGTTATTAAAAAAAAAATGAAAAAATGAAATAATTCAAGTCGAATGTAAAGAATCTTTTACAGGGTTTTATCCTATAGTTCATGACAAGAGTTCGGAAGGTTTAAAAAATTATATTTTGAATTTATTTCAACAAAAAAGTCTAAGGTTTCAACGCTGTAGACGATTGTGATATGACGGCGCTGCTTTTATGAGCGGTGCTTATAATGGGTTACAAGTCAAAATTGTTGAATTATAAAAAAACGCTCAATTTATTTACTGTACAGCACACAATATAAATATAGTCATTAACGATGCTGTGAGTAATGTTGCAGAAGCAAAACAATTTTTTGACACTGTCGGCCATGCACATAATTCTGCTATCATCAAACGATGGGAATAACTTCAAGATTGTCCATTAAGCAAAATTTCGTTAAAAAGGTTAAATCCGACAAGATGGTCGTCGAAGAACGATATTTAGAATCTCTAGGATATAATTTCATAAATGTCATAAAATCGCTCACGGAAATTACAATAAGAAGCAAGAATAAAGATGAAAAATCTGAAGCGATTGGACTAAAGGAAAAGTTGAAAAATTTTAAATTTTTGGTTCTTTTAGTTTTATTTTTCAAGATCCTTAATGGTTTAAACCATGTTTCCAAAGCAAAAAGCACTACAAATTAAAACAACTAATATTGCCGAGACATCTACTTTATTTAAGAATGCCTATTTAACGTTCTGCGAGCTTCGTAATAATTATGAAGACATTAAATTCGAGGCTATAGAGCTTTTAAAAAGTTAAGAAGTAGAAGCAAGAAGAAAGATTTACCTTTAACAGTATTTTAGATGCCACATTTTTGCAGTTAAAAAATAGACTTCTGAGTTTTGAAAACATCGTGGCTAAATTTAAATTTTTTTAAACCTTCCCATTTAGTGTCCCTAAGTGATTCTGAGCTTTATAAGCAAGCTACAATACTACAAGAAAAATATGCTATTAATTTAACCAAAAATTTTGCAGGACAAATGTTAAATTTTTGCTCTGCATTTAGAGCAAATTTAAAAAAAATTAAATATAGTTATTGAAGTAATTATTTTTTTTGTAAACATCAAACCACTGTCCCAAATTTTCCCGACGTGTGCACTGCACTCTTACTGTTTTTAACACTTTCTGTTTCGTCAGATTCTGTCGAAAGATCGTTTTCGAAGCTTAAGCTCATAAAAAAATATTTAAGAGGAACCATTAGCCAGACAAGGCTAAATAACCTAGCAATATTAGGCATAAAAAAATAGTTTTCCCAAAATAGTAACTTTGATCAAATAATCGATCAATTTGCGTCGATTAAAAATCGAAAAAAGACGCTATATTGTTTTATTAGGATTAAAGATTTTTAGTTTAAGTAATATTGGTAAATAATTAAATGTGTAACAGCCGTCACCGTACCGGGTATATATTTTATTTTGCTTTGAATAAAAAATATACGTTTTATATTATGTATTATTTTTTAATTAGGTTAGGTACCTATTATCAAAAATATAAGTTGATCCTGTATTATACCGGACTACTATGATATTATGTTTTACTAAATATTGAAATTAAATACTGTTAAAATGCTCAAAAAAGGGGCGTGGCACCCAAAAATGGTGTTTTGTTTCATTGTTAGTCGCCATCAAATGGGTCTGCCCAACGGTGCCGATGACCCTAGCTACGCCACTGCCGTAATTATTGTATTATCTGGAACTAGAGGGTCGAAGTCAAGTGTCAGTTTCTAAATTATTTTTACAACTCAACGATTTAATTAAGTATGCACAAGAAATAGTTTTTGGATATATTTCTGGGCTAATAAAACCTCAGTCATGTACTACAAATAAGGGGGATAAGGTATAAAAGGTATGCCTTAATACAACTTAGACAATAATGTACAATCAAGACATGTATTTATTAAATAATTTTTATTACCCTTACTTACAGTTTAAAAACAATGTATTAATCAGGCTGACTGTGTGGATCTAAT